>JAQPPZ010004179.1:0-151759 GCA_028583015.1 Wollemia nobilis
TGAAAGATATAAGTATGTTGAGAAGACCCATATATTTAATATCCTTGTGTGTGCACAGTGAATGTATTTATATGATGCATAAAGTTACCTCATTACTAGGCAAATTTCATGCAACCCATTGTTATAATGTGGATCACCCTATGGTCATTTTATCCTGAATTTGGATATAGTTAGACTAGACTACTAGGCAATACAAGTCACCAAAATCTAACTCAACCATAATATGACATTGGTATGTACAAAAGAACATCGCTAATGTGATAGATATATCACCACGTGTAAGGCTACTCTATTTTCAGGTAGGTTTCATTCAACCCATTGTTGTAATGGAGATTTACCCCATGGCATTTGAATACTAAAGATTCCAGGGATGCAAGCTCATTACCCCCTTCTTTTCTTTTGATTATTTGGGATACTTGTTCATTTATAGTGGTAAAAACCACTTTTTTTAGAGCAAGTAATTTTCTTAGTAATGAAAATCATTATTTCTTTTGTTCTATTTTGGGAATTTGCTTGTTTTATGGAAGAGTGAATGGATTGCTTGGGTAGTGGGGAGCTTGTCATTTTTCCAATTCTCAACATGTTAGACCATGCGCATAATAGGAGAACCAAGGAAAACCTTTTGCTTAAGGTGACAAGGACCACTTTGTGGTGTCATTTTTCCTTGTTCAAACTTAGATTTTAATGTTTAAAATTATGTTGGGATTTTGGCATATACAAGGTACTATTAAAGTGAGACCTTACCTTCTAAAAGCCAATATATATTTATACAAAATTTGAAGAGATAACTAGGGATGGTTGGATGACCAGAAACCCTAGTGTACACCCTATAAAAAATCATTAATTATGTTGAAAAACACAATTACTCATGATGGAAATGTGAATGATAATGATATGTGGGATGTAAGGGTTTTCCATGCAAGCTTTTGTAAATTAAAAGGTGTGCATAAAATAGCCAGTGGTTGTATGAATATCATTGTTGATATGTATCCAGTATCTAATCTACCTTATGAGGACCTCTTAGTAAGCAAAAACTCATAAAGAAAACTGCAAATAATGATGATTGATAAGGTTTATTTGAGGTTTATGATTGGCATACAAACATGGTGTCATTCATAAGAATGTAAACACAACTTGTCCTAATGCAAGTGCAATGGATGAAAATGCCTAATGCAACTAATTAATGAGTGCAATGAAAGACATGATAACATAATGTAAATGTTTTTGTATTTTCTTGTTTTGTATTGTTTTGTGTTTTTATGCTTTCTGATTTGTTTGGTATTTTTTAATAATTTTAGTTTTTTTTTTGAAATTTTAATAATTTAATGAGTTTTTTTTTAGGTATAAAATACCTATAGATTAAGAATGTTGGGAGTTTTAGGTTCTTCAACATATTCTAGTGAATTTAAGTGGTAAGTTTATGGCCGTACTTCCTCTGTTATAATAAAGGGGCCTAACCAATTGGTCGTAAATTTATCTTGTAGATGAGGCAATAGGTTTGAATTTTGTTGGTTCTCTTTGAGCACAAGATCCCCAAATTTAAAGTCTCATAAATGGAATTTGTATCATAAGCTCATTTAATATGACCTTGATAAATGTGTAGATGCTCAAGAGCATTAACTCGTCATTCATCAAGAAGGATCAATTGATCAAGATGAGCTTATCATGAGGTGTCATCATCTATGAAATATTGCAATGACATGTGCAATGATGAAATTTCTAATTCCAAGGGCATAATGGCCTCAATGCCATACACTAGCAAAAATGGGATTGCTCCAGTGGGTATTCGAATGCTATTTTGATAAGCCCATAAACCTATAGGTAGTTGAAGGTGTCAATATTTGTGGTTTTCCTTTATGGTTTTCTTCAATATGACCACTATAGTTTTATTTGAGGTCTCTACTTTCCCATTAGCTTGTTGGAAATAATGTCTATTCCATAATTTGGGTTATGTAAATGTATCCTCCAAGATACATATCTAGATTACTTCTTGTGCAAGTTATATGGCGACTTCATGCAATGTAATAAATGGATAAGTATCCATGTACAAGTTGTACATGTGCAAGGTGTCCTATGCACATCTAGATAGAGTGTTGGGTAAGCATCCTATTTTGCACAACTGGAAAATATTGTTAGATAGTGTAGGTTAGTGGATTGTGTTCCACACCATTTACTGGTGATGAATATGATGTAGATTTGTAGATTTGTTAATGGAGTGCTCACTTCCTCCATAACTACATTCTAATATTTTATATGTTTTATATTTCAGCATACATCAGTCATCTAGCATATTTACTTTCTTGCATGTTATTCTGCATCTTGTGATTATTATCTCTCATGGATCATTCATCAAAATCTCACAATGGTATCATAGCCACAGTAGATCTAATCTATGCAGGTCATTAGGGAACCACCATTGTTGGTTAGCCTAAGAGTTTTGTCAAACTAATACACCATTGGACCAACCAATGAAAAATATCTTAGGAGTATCTAGGTGGTGGATTTTGGGAGAGTCAAAAATATAGGACTGAAATAAATCTTAGTTTTAGAAAATACTGAGATCATTTTCATCTAGAGTCTTTTCCACAGAGTTGTTATGAAAACTCATGAAGACTAGGACTCAACATTTCAATCCACTAGATGGATAGATCATCTAATGAAGATCATCCAGGTCATCTAGAATTTGCTAGTTGGTGCTTAAATTTTTTTTCATTATAGGAAATTAAACATCAAATTATTGGGACTCCTACAATAGAAATCTAGGAGACTCCAACTTCATTACCCAATGGTCGGTGTGCCCTCATAGTGTAGAGGTTAGTTCATTGTGTGAGAGAAGAACATTGCAGAAGAATAATTATAGTAAAGTATCATGGTGAAGATAGGAGACTAAAGATCTCCATTGTTGGATTGCAAAAATCGATACTTGAAGAATAGGCCACAAGAGCCTTGATACAGAAAGTCTATAGAAGCCTTGCAGAACAGGCCACAAGAGCCTTGATACAGAAATGCCACATAAGCCTTGTAGAGGAAGCCATAGAAGTCTTATACTAAAAAGGCCATAGAAGCCTTGATATTGAAAATGCCATAGTAGCCTTGATACTAAAAATTCCATAGGAGCCTTGGTACTAAAAAGGCCACAGAAGCCTTAACATCAAAATAGGCCACAAAAGCCTTGATCCTGAAGAAGAATTCAAGAAGAATATCTAATTCAAAAGCAGACTAAATATTTCATTACTAATATTTTTGTTGTAGGTATAGAAGATTTAGTGAGTTGGGAGACTTCTTACAAGAAATTTAGGAAGAGCATCTTAGCTTAGTCCTGAAGCAAAAGAGAAGAGATTAGGAGAAGATCTCATTGAAGAACTTCCAATCTTGGAAGAAGAAAAAGGACTAGGAGAGTCCTCGAATCTAGAAGCAATAGAATCAGAAGATCCAGGGGAAGATATCACCACCAAAACTTCTAGAAGTAGAAGTTTGAAGAAAAGGTCTAAAGGAGGATCATTAGAAGTTGCCAGATCAAAGACCTTGATAAGGTCTCATCGAGCATCTAGGAAAGGCTAGGAGAGCCTTGATAAATATTAAGAGAGTTCTTTGATAACTCATTGGATAAATACACTATCTAGGTGAATTCCATGATAGTGAAGGACTTGGGATAATTATCATCATCCAAAAACAAGCCCAAGAGGAGAATTTGGCAAGGAGTTCCAAATCCAAGAAGAATAAGTTTGGCAAGGAGTGTCAAACCCTAGAAGAAGATATTGCTTGAAGTCAAAACTTGGCAAGAGGACTTGAAGATAGAAGAAACTCACCAAATCTTGAAGATTTGAATATTTCCTCTCACAGTGATAAGGCACCACCCTAGAGACATAGAATTCTACAAATATATAGTAGGAGGAGAATACAAGAGGAGAACAAGCCATCGAATTCTAGGCTCATAAAAGAAATTTTGAGACCATAATTTGGTGAAGAAGGAGTTGTGCAGGATATCCTACTGGTAGAAAAAACTTGGTGTTTCTAGACACCAAGGTCTACATCCTCTACAAAGGTAGGAGAAGAGCTACAAAAAAAGGTATGCAACTTATGGTGCAAAAATATTCATTAAATTGAACTACTTATTAGATTTATTAGAGCACCTGAAATTAGATTAAAGTTGCAAAAAGGAAATTAGATTTCAGTATTCCAAAAGTGCAAAGAAAAATATATTCTTTTTAAGGATTCAATTGCACCTTTATTAGGAGTTGATTAAATTCTAGATTAGTTTCTATCAACTACCTATTATCTATTATTGAAAAAAGAAGACTAAGTCCTACAACATCGATTGTAGTGAAATTGTAGAATAACTCCTAAAGATTCATTTTAGGTTATTCTTGATTAGTTGCAATTGATTATTAGTGCATTTATTTGAGAGTTGATTGGAGTGATAAGGTGTAATTTTAGTGCATTAAAAGTAAAGAGATTATACTATTATACCACTCTCAAAAATAAAATTAGTTTTGTGTTTCTTGAAATGCACAAATTCTGATTTGTATCAAGTGTCTAAAGACACTATTGAAGCACAAAAATATGCAACTTGATGTGGCCAATAGAAGCCACCAAAAAGTGTTAGAATCCTCCAAATTTGGAGAACATAACTAACCAAAAATAGAGATAGAAGCTTATGAAAGTGAGACTTGGTGAGTCTCAAAATCAAAAGCATTACAAGTGAATGCAAAAGAAAAAATGCTGAAAATTTACATCAATTAAAAGAACTTCTATCTACTATTATTGAAGCTTGGACTTGTTATCAAAAGTTTCCAAGTAAAAAGGGAAAGGTGTGTCTATTGTTAAATACAACCTCAAATGCTTATATTGTATGAAATCTGCCACAAAACAAGAATTTAAAATCTGGAAATAGAGTGCAAAAGAAGGTATATTAAAAGCCTTATTATACAAAATATAATACATTATATTGCACTACTCTAATCTGGTTTTTGATAGCATAAGTGCATATTTGAAAGTGACATATTAGGGCATGTTTTCCTATAGGGAAAATAATATCCAATAAAGGTCGAACGTTAGCACTCTTCCTCCCAAGCTAGAAGGATCCATTCAAGGGCTCATATTGGATGTACATACCTACAAAATAAAAGCTCATTTTAGATCATCCATGAGCCTAAATTACATAGACAAGCGAGTGAAAATCAATCTCAAAAAAGACATAAAAAAGCAACAACAAAAATAATGCATTTGGAGGCATAAAATAAAGGGGAAAAGGTGTTACATTCATGGTATCAATCTTGGAGAAGACCACTCACCAAAGAAAGTGTTGAACTATCATCCAAGCTCCATAGTGCATCGTTCATCCACTTGCGGAAAATAAAGCTTACTTGCTACCCAAGCAATGTTGCAAAGAAAGAAAGTTATGGAGTTATAATATCCATATTTGAAGGCATTAAAAGAATGGTCTCCATGCAAAAATAACACTTAGCATTCTAGTCATCATTCCTCTCAAAATTCTAGAGACTTCTACGAAGGAGTCACAAGAAAAGATGTACCACTTGGAATTCTTCACCAGCTTCACACAAGGGCCTATACATTTTCAAGAAGCACTAGACAAAGATTATGGAGCATTACATAAATAAGGGAGTGCTCACTTGTAACAGACGTGACACTTGTCCTAATGCCTATGATCAACATTGCTTAAAAGGTATATTTTAGTCCAATATCACCAGATTTGAAGCACCAGTTGAAATTGTTTACAATTTGTGTCTATTCTAACGTGATTGCTGATGATTATTCATTTTCAACCTAATATTTTTGAACTTGTAAAATTAATATTTTCATCTTGTAATATTTACGTCTCAAAAATTTATGAAAGTGTTTTTGTAAACCTTGCACAAACATAAAATTTCTTCCCTATGTCTTTTGGATTGTGCCACGAAAATTTCACAGATCAAATAGACTATGCTGGAACACTTTCTGCACTGTATCTTGTAGTTCGGTCATGAAACATTCATAGATTTGGTGGACTATGCTGGAACGAACTGAAGATTTACTGGGCTACGTCAAAACTGAACCAAGCATGTCTTATGTCTACGTAGGTGTAATTTCATCCATGTTGTGTCTTCTAAATTCCACTATGAACTCATCGTAGATCTACTTGAAGGTCAGGTGAATTTAAGAATGTGAATGCAAAACAATTTTGGTGTGATCTGGGTTGTAGAGGCAATGGCTTCCTTGCAATTATTTTACTCCCACTTTGCCAAGATTATAGCTCTAATACCACTTGAAGAAAAAATCTTCCAGAAATAATATGAATAATAATACGAATGAGGAAATCAAATATATTCTTACCACTTTAGGAGGGCTAAGTCCTTTTCCACTTAGAGAGGACTATGTCTCTTGCAAATGCACAATTGGAAATAATGATTTATGATCAAATAATAATCAACCTACTTCTATTTATATTATTAAATCAATGAATAGATTAATAATTGGAAATATAGCTGACTTGACTATATTGGTGTTGTAACATGGCTCTCCTCAGAAAGCTTTGTCCTCAAAGCTAGAAATGACTCAAAAATAAGTTTTGCTTCCCATGTAGCATCTTCTATTGGTAAGTCCTACCATTTGATCATAAATTATTTGATGTGGCGAGATCGAAGATGACCTGATCTACTTTGTAATATTTCTTATGGATGAAGATTTATATGTCCTTCTTCATCAAGTAATGGAAGCTCTGTCTAAGAGTATACTCTTTGGCCAATAACCTTATTTAGAAAGGAAACATGAAAAACTAGATGTATACGGGATGAGGGAGGAAGTTCCAGTTGATATGCTACTTCGCCTATGCGACGAATTATCTTGTAAGGACCATAAAATCTTAGAGTCAACTTCTAACTAGTCTTGATCTTCAATGATAGTTGTTTGTAAGGTTGAAGTCATAAGAAAACCATATCTCCTATACTAAATTATTGCTCTAAATGGTGTGAGTCTTGTTGTTTCTTTATACGATTTTGTGCCTAGAGCAAATTATCTTTAAGAGTGTTGAGCATTGACTATCGGTGTTGGAACCAATCATATACTATAGCGACTTTGGAAGATCCTAGAACATAATCAGTTATTGCTGGTGGTTTTAACCCATACAATGCTTCAAATGGGGACATCTTGAGAGAATAATGGTAAGAAGTGTTATACCACCATTTCGCTAACAAAATCCAGTGACTCCATTGATATTTATCTTGAGCAAAGCAATGCAAATAGGTACCCAAACATTTGTTAACAACTTCAGTTTGACCATCGATTTGGGGATGGTATGCAAAAGACATTTAATATGGTACCACTGAAACGGAATAATTCTTGCCAAAAATTGCTAGTAAATATGGGATCACGATCACTTACAATAGTTTTGGGTATTCCATGTAACTTGAAAATAGAGTCAATGAATACCTTGGCCACGTTACTTGCTGAATACGGGTGTTGTAGAGAACTGAAGTGAGAATACATGGAAAGATGATCCACTAGACCACTACTACAAAAATAATTGTTTTTCCTTCAGAATTGGGAAGACCTTTTATAAAATCCATTGATATGTGTTCCCACTAGTGGTCAAAAATTGGTAATGGTTGAAGAAGTCCTAGATATTTGATTGTTTTACCTTTATTGCGTTGGCATACTTCACATTCGACCAATAATGTCTTGATATCAGATTTTAATCCTTTCCAATAAAAGGATTGTTTCACCCACTGATATGTTTAAAAAAATCTTGAGTGTCCTATTGATGATGAAGCATTTTATTCTTCAAGGATCATGGACTTAATAGTGGAACCTCGAGAAATATAAATGTGATTTTTCTTTCTTAACACCTTGTCAATATATGAAAAATAAGGATGCTTTGATGATCCAAGAATCATATCTTGAATAATTTGAGCAGTTTCGATGTTCGCCAACCATTCTTCTTAGAGTTGAGCAACCCATTGAGAATAAGGACCTGAAATAGCATTGATGGAAACTTCATCTTCATATTTACGGGATAAAGCATTTGCTACTACATTCTCTTTGCCCTTCTTGTACTCAATGACGAAATCATATCCCAATAACTTTGTCATCCACTTGTTCAATTCTGGATAGGAGATAAGTTGTTCAAGAAAGTGCTTAAGACTACTATGATTTGTTTTTATGATGAAGTGGTTGTTGAGTAACTAATATCTCTATTTATTGACTACATGTAGAATAGCAAATATTTTTTTCTCATATGTGGACCTTCCCAAATTTTTACCTAAAAGTTGCTTGCTTTTGAATGCCAAGGGGTGACCATATTTCATTAATACTACCCTAATACTTGTACCCAAAGCATCACATTCGATAACGAATGGTTTGTGAAAATTTGGAGTTTCCAAAACCAAAGTAGTACACATAGCTTCCTTGAGTGCCATGAAATATTGAGTGGCAGCATCAAACCAGTGAAAGGCATCCTTTTTTTTTAAGGTGATGAGAGGAGCTGAAATTTTACCATAATTGCAAACAAACTTGCGATAGTAACCTGTAAGGACCAAAAAACCATGAAGTTTCTTGATGGTTTTGGGTAAAGGCCAATCCTGAATGGATTTAATTTTATTAGGATCCACTTTAACACCTTCATGAGAAATGATATGACCCAAATATTCAACTTATTGAACACCAAAAGAACACTTGGAGCATTTGACAAAAAGTTTCTCCTTATGTAAAACATGAAGAACTTTCCCCACATGCATCAAATGATCCTTTCATGATTTACTCTATGTTAAAATATCATCGAAGAAGACTAAGAAAATTTTGTGAAGAAATGGACAAAAAAAATGGTTCATGAGACTTTGGAATGTGGAGGGGGCATTAGTGAGACCAAAAGGTATGACTAAGAACTCATAATGACCTTCATGAGTACAAAATATAGTTTTGGGAATGTCCTCATCTCTTACTTTGATTTAATGAAAACCTAAACGTAGATCCAATTTTGTGAAGAATTTAGCACCATGAAATTAATCTAATAAATCATCTATGATAGGGATAGGGAGCTTGTCCTTGATTGTGATTTTTTTGAGGGGTCAAAAATTAGGACACATATGCCAAGAATTAGGAAAAATTTATGAATAAGGACTAGTGCTATGACGAATGACTCCATGTTCTAATAGTTCTTGGACAATATTTTCAATTTCTATTTTTTAAGATTGAGGGTATCGATAAGGGCGTACATTAGCAGAGAGACTTCCAAAGACAAGATGTATGGCATGGTCATGATATCACTTGGGAGGTAACCCTTTTGGTTCATTGAAAACTTCATCATAGTTAGCCACAATATCTTGAAGATCCTTTGAGAGAATTACTAGGGTATCTTGTGCTTGCACTTCCATGCAATTGATTTAAGCTATGAATCCATAGCCTTATTTATTTATTATTTTTTCCATGCTATGGGAACTCACTACCTATGATGATGGAGTTTGAATTCCTTGGAGGTGAATAGTCTTCTCATTTTCTTTCCATTCCACAAATATTTTTTGAAAGTTAAAACTAATAGTGTCTAGTTGTTCCAACCATTCAACGCTCAAAATAACATCCGAAATTCCCAAAATCATAATGAAGAGAGTTTCTTGCCAAGTGTAACTTCCCATTTGTATTAAAACTGGAGATGTTTTACCAATACATTAAGCATTTTCTCCATTTGCAATTAAAACTTAAAACTTATCTTGATTGGAAGAATTAATGTGCAAGTTCAATGCTTTAGCAGTCTTGATGTTAATAAAGTTATGAGTACTACCATAATCAATAAACACATGTATATGTTTATGCCTAATAAATCTTGGTACCTTGATTGTATGATGAGTTGTTAACCCCATAAGAGCATGCACTGAAATAGCCATAGTGTCCTATTATGATGTTACTTCACTAGTATCTATTGAGATTTTTTCTATGGGTGATTCTTGTTGAATGATATCCTTTGCTTCTTCTTCTTCATATTTATTTTCATACTCTATTTGAAAGGTTTGATGTGGTACACATGCTTGATCTTTGGGATGATGATTACGACATTTAAAGTAGAAATATCTTGATGGTTGTTCATTTTTGCAGAAGGAATTGTTACGATATTGAGAGTGTGTATTAGAGTCTTGTATATAAGATGTCCAATTTTGAAACTTCTTTTCAGCAAGCTTAGCAATCCTTATAGTATCATATAAAGTGTATGGATCATGTAAGTCCACTTCTAGTTGAATTTTTTCTTTCAGACTATGTCAAAATGTAGAAACCACCATAAAAGCTTTTACATATTCTGTATATGCAAGAAGACTTGTGAACTCTGAAACATAATCTTGGACAGAAATAATTTTTTTGAGCCTCGGTAGGTAAACAATGTAGGAAGAATAACTACCTTCATCAAATATCTTGAGGAAAATATCTTTAAATTCAGGCCATATTATGGGACGATTATGTTGACGTTGCCACCAATAGAACCATTGGTAGGCTTTTGTACCTAATTTGGAAGAGGCGTAAGAAAATTTTTTGGCTTCAGGAATACGATATAAGTGTAGGATACCCTCCATTTTAGCTAACCAACCATGTGGATCCCCACCCTCAAAGGTGGGCATATTAGTATGTGAAACATTAACACTTGTAGGCCATCTCACATATTGAGCAAATTTCTCTGTATCTGGGTTAAGATCATTATGACCTATGGGGGGATATCGATCCTCAGTATTGTTTTATCTATGGGAATTAGTTGGAGAGGAAGGAGGTTTAAGGTTTTGTTTATTTACTAGTTGTCTGAGAACTATTGACATATTGTTCATATTAGTAGTTATTTTAGATAGACACTCTTGTAATTCTTGGTTGCATGTAGTAGGGATTACTATTTTTGCATGTGTGAGATTTTCATGGGATGAGTCGGATGAGTTGGAAGGAGCCATGGAGTTAAGGATAGAGTGATTTGGATTAAAACTATTAATGTGTAAGGTAGAATTATGTTGCATACCTTTATTTTATGGGGGTCTTCTTGGTGAGTTTATTATTCCTTTGTTTGGAATATCCATGCTATTTAATCTTCCGTTAGGTCCTCTATTCCACCTATCCTACATGCACTTGATTTATCTCTAATGGATATAATTCTGAATTTGAAATTTTACCTCTACTGATATATTTGATTTTGATTATTTCTTACCAATGGTTCAATTTCTACAAATTTGAATTGTTTCTATGAATTTACCTCCAACAGATATATCCAATGTCTTTCACTATTGGTAAATACGTCAATGACAATACTAAATATCTACTATTGTTAGGTATATTGATGGTTATGATGTGACTAAATTCTAGATTTTTTAGCCCAATATCTAGCTTTTATTTTAGCTTTCCAATGGCTAAATTTGATAGTAGACACCGACGCAAGGGTAAGGGGAGGTTCATGAAGAAGACAAGGACAATGTGACAAGTCAGCTATGCTGCAGTGATAAAGCAACTAAAATTTGGGAGGATCCACTTGACCAATGTAGAAAATTTAATAGACCCTAATTAACTCAGTGAATAACAAAAAGGGAGATAAATGACCACCCATACGATGACATGTGAAACAAGGTATAAAATATCACAATTTAACTCAAGAGCGATACACAGACAACAAGGTAATGAAATGATATGGGGATAATGAGTGACCAAAATCATGGGTAAGGAAATAAAAATGTCTATCACAAAAATAAAATATTGTAGATGAACCTTAGGAAATTTACATACCCGATAATATGCAGACACGTGGGAATTTTTGGTTAATAATTGATTTAGATTTCAATGGTGCGAACGTATGATCTATGATATTTTGAATTGCTTAACAACTTGATGATTAGCTTCCAATTACTTTTTTGAGCCTTCACTATTTATTGGAGAGATTTTTTTGTATACACCGAGTATGATGACGATGCTTTACTACCTTATAATGAAAATTGCCAATAATTCATGAATGTTGGGATATGTACCTACGAACGGATTTGAATAACTGGTTGAACTTGTTTGTAGTTTGTGTCCATTATAACGTGATTGTTGACGATTATTCAATTTCAAACTGATATTTTTGAACTTGTAAAATTAATATTTTTGTATTTTAATATTGACGTATCAAAACTTTACGAAAATATTTTCGTAAACCTTGCATAGATGTAAAATTTATTTCCTGTGTCTTGAGGATTGTGCCATGAAACTTTTGTAGATCAAATGGATTGTGCTGGAACACCCTCTGCACTGTATCTCGTAGTCCAGTTGTGAAACTCATATTTGATGGATTGTACTAGAAAGAACTAAAGATTTATTGGGCTACATAAAAATTGAACCAAGCGTGTCTTATGTCTACACAGATGTAATTTCTTTAACACTTTGTCTTCTAAATTTTGTTGTGAACTCACCCTAGATCTTCTTGAAGGTCAAGAAAATTTAAGAATGTGAATGCAAAAAAAAATTGCGTGATCTAGGCTGTAGCGGTAATAGCTTCCTTGCAATTATTTTATTCCCACTTTATCAATATTATAGCTCTGATACCACTTGAAGCTGAAATCTTCCAAAAATAATATGAACAGTAACATGAATGAGGAAATCTAATATATTCTTACAAATTTAGGAGGGCTAAGTATCTTGTGAATGCGCAATTGAAAATAATGATCGATGATCAAATAATAATCAACCTACTTCTATTTTATTATTAAATCAATGAATAGATTAATAATTGGAAATATAGTCAACTTGGCTATATTGGTGTTGTAACAGCAAGAGTGAAGCACAATCAAGACGTTCAAAGGAGGAACATAGCACAGTCAAGGCATGAGAGAAGCAGTGGAAATGTTCAAACTGCAACATGGAAGACAAAGGGGAAGGAGCATTAAAATCTCCCCATTTTTGGAAGGTCAACATTCAGCGCCTACGTATAGCATTCACGTCTAGCATTCCATTGAATCTCCATTAAACTGAGCACTCAAGGTACATTTTAGACATTGTTATATTCAGCCATGGAAAGCATCGAACATCAAGGAGATTTTGCATATAAGGTAAGGTCTAAATCCCATTAATTATTACTTTCATAAGTTGGAGTTATAAGGATTATAAACTAAGGTTAAAACTTAGGTTTTTGAAAGCTAAAGGGTTGAATTATCTTATTATTTTAATATTTGTAATCTTACTTAGGAGGAATAAGGAATTTAACTTGGATTAAACTATATTGCAAATATTATTATCATTTCTCTAATTCTCCAAAACTTGGGAGTCATAAGGGTTTCTCCATCAAATTTATTTTATTTATAAATTATAAATAATCCAAGGGATATAAAATAGGTTATTAAGGGATTTTATTAAGGTTGGATAAATTTATTTTTACTTTTCTCAAATCTCTAAAAAGGGGACAAAATATTTCCAACATCAAAACCTCTTCCAAACAGAAATAGTACTAACTATAGTTCTTTTATAAGAATATATTTCAAAATTGGATTTTTGATTTTGCAAAACTTGTACAATCATCCAGTTTTGAAAGAATATTATAAATCAACTATAGCATACTTCAACACATTAGGGAGTCATAAGGCTTGATATTAGGAAGTTTTGAAATGGCATCTAACAAATTCTTCCTAGCATAATCTCAACTTCTCAAGGGTGCTAATTATTTTTCATTGGAAAAATAAAGAGAAAGCAATTTTAGTATATGAAAAACTTTGGGATGTTGTCAAGGGTAAAACTCAGAAACATACCACAAGAGAAGCAGAAATCCTAAATTTTGAATACAATGATTCAAAGGCCTTAATGATAATAAATTTTTCTATCACTGATGAGATTCAATCATATATAAGTTCAGCCAAAACATCTTCAGATGCATGGATAAGCCTAGAAAAAATATTTGAAGGAAATAATAAGGTAACTATTATTCATTTACAAACTCAACTTCACTCATTGAAAATGAATAGTGGAGAGAGTATAGAACTATTCCTAAGGAAGGTAGTAGATATTAAAGGGAAATTGTTAACCTTAGGTGAAATAGTTAAATATGAACTTCTTACTCAAGTAACCATGAGAGCACTTCTAGATAGATATAAGAATTTGGTAACATCTTTGCAGGTCCTAAGTAAAGATACGTCTTTTGATGATTTAGTCAATATACTTCAAGAATATGAAGTAGAAAATAATTTGAAAGATGAAATGACTAACATTGCATTGGCCTCAAAAGACAATCCATAGGGAAATATTGCTTCTACAATATGAGGATGATAAAAATGGTACTGTCAGATCTACAGAAAGAAAGGATATCGTACCAACTATTGAAGATATAATCCTAAAAATCAGAACCAAAGAAAGCAAATAAATCATGGGAATCGATTTGAGCTATGATAATACCAAAGGAACCCTCATCAGTAGTAATTTTAGTGACCTAGCAATTATCCTCAAATTGAATATTAGAAGAAAAATTAGAAATGTCACCTGGTTCATAGGATAGAAGAACTTGAAGAATTAGAAGAACCCACAAAGGATTTTGAAATGAAAGCTCGGGAAAAAAAGGGTAAGATGTGGGGGGGAGGTGGCGAAGACCAAAGTATAGGGGGAAGGGGGCACAAGGAGAGAGAGGCCAGGGTAGGGTAAGCATCCATTACAATAAGGAGGGCCTCTTAGGAAGATAGAGAGGGGAGGGAGGGTTAGATAGCGTAGGTTAGTGGATTATGTTCTACACCATTTAATGGGGTTTTATATTTAGGGGACCGGATGTTATGGAGTATGAAATATGTAATACAAACTCCAGTCATAGTGGTTAGAGGGATGGCTTCCACCCACTTAGTAAAGTAATCTATGGTCATTAATATAAATGTATGATGGCTTGAAGATAGAGGAGAGATATTCCCAATTAGATCAAATCCCCATTGAGATAAAGGTCACATCGATTGAATCAATTGTAAGGATTGAGATGGCAGGTACGAGATATTGGCATGATGCTGACACTTTATGTACTTCATGACATACGCACAATAATCCTTTTCTATTATGGGCCAATAATAACCCATTCAAAGGATGCACTTGATGATAGCCATGTCATTGAAATGGCCACCATAGGTACCATTATGAGCTTGTGATATTGCCCAAGTAGATTATTGGAGCTCGAGATAATGAAGGAGAAGACCGTCATAGATCTAACAATAGAGAATATCTCATAACAAGACATACTTGATCACTTTTTGGTTAAATTTTCATTTTGCAGCATGTGATAATCCTAGAGGGATATTACCAAGTTTCATATAATATTTTAATTGGATGAGCCAATCTTGATAAGCTTGGGTTTCAACTGACTAAACAACTTGTTCCCATTGCAATTCATCACGCATGAATATATATTGGAAAACAACCTTGTGGTTAATGGTCATGCCATTATCTAAAGGACCTTGTGAGATCCAGGACCCCCAGGATGCTTATTTCAAAAATTCTTATACCTTGGAGAACCCATCTTGATATGGTTCAATATGAATCATGAAAACTGATTCGTTATTATCCAAAGTCTCATGCAACATTGCTAACTATGAGAGCATTTTAACATGGATGGTTGTAATATCATCGAAATAGTTTTGTGGTATTAGGAATCCCAAAGAAGCCATTGTATCCACAAAGTGATTGGATGTACAAGGGACTGCCTCGATGTCATACCATTTTAGTTTCGCTAGTAACTTGTCCACAAGATCTTTATAAGCTTTAAATATAGAACATCTATATTGATAAATTCCTTTGACTTGGTTAATAATGAGCAAGAAGTCACCAAAGATATCAAGATTTTTTATCTTTGTGATGATAGTTGTTTGGAGACCTAAGATGAGAGCCTCTTATTCAATGTTATTATTGGTGCAAGGGAAGTCAAGTTTGAAAGACAAGGGTATAGGAGATCCTTATGGTGTTAAAAATATGATCCTTGCACCACCCCTTGCTTGAATTTGGAACCATCAAAGAACAAATTCATGTCTACTTTATTTTTTGGTTCTTCGGGTTTGGGTGATTTTGATAATGTGAACACTGCATCATCGGGTAGCTCAATTATAAGAGCCTTATCATCCTAAAAAGGACCCTCCACTAACTGATCAGCTATGACTTGACCTTAATTGATTTTTTACTGATGAATTCAAGATCAAATTTTATCAATTTCATGATTCACTTTTTGGTTCATGTATTATGATATGTGTGACTCATCATATACCGCAAAGGATTTTCTTTTGAGATAACATACATTGTATGATTTAACATGTAGTGGTGAAGCTTTTTGGTGGTGAATACCACTTCTAGGCACAACTTCTCAATGTATGTGTATTTGAGCTCATAACTGACCAAGGTGCGACTAATATAGTAGATAGCATGTTCCTTATTTTCCTTGTTCTTTTGAGCCAACATGGTCCCCAAAGCAAAATCAATGGCTGAAATATACAGTAAGAATGACACACTTGGTCGAGGTGGAGATAATACTAGTAGCAATTCTAGGTAATGTTTTATCTCATCAAAGGCCTTCTGGCACTCCACATCCAATTGAAAGGGACCTCCTTTTGTAATAATCGATTCATGGATAAACATTTGTTTGATAATTGCGCTATGAAGCATCGAATAGATGCAAATTTTTCTTGCAAGATACGAAGCTCTTTAAGGTTAGTGGGGGAAGTATTCTAAAATGGATTTAAATTTTGTGGGGTCTACTTTGATCCCTTGCTTGGAGACTATGAATCCTAAAAAAAATTCTAATGTGACTCCAAAAATACACTTTTTAGGATTTAGCCTGACATTATGCTCTATCAGGCAATCAAAGACTTTTCGTAAAACATCTGCATGCTCTTCATGCAAGAGAGATTTGGTGAGAAAATCATCTATATAATATTCTAATATCTTATGCATATAGTCATGAAAGATGTATGTCATGGCTTGCTGATAGGTTGAACCAATATTTTTAAGACCAAATTGTATGACTTTATAACAAAATATTACCCATGATGTGGTAAAGGTTGTTTTATGTTGATCTTCAAGATTGATCCAAATTTGATTATAGCTTGAGAAACCATCCATAAGAGAAAATTTCGTGACCAGTAGTTGCATCTACTAGAGCATCAATATTAGGCAAGGGGAATGCATCCTTGGGAGTTGCTTTATTAAGATATCTAAAATCCGTACAAATACGAATACTCCCATCGGGTTTTCCTATGGGTACCATGTTAGATACCCATTCAAGATAATTAATCGGTTGGATGAATTCTGCATCCAACAATTTTTGTAATTCATATTTCACCATTAAGGTGATTGTTGAATGTATTTTTCAGAGCTTATGCTTGACCGACTTAATATTTGGGTCTAGTGTAATGTTATGGGTGACCAAATTTGGGTCAAGACCCGACATGTCCTTATATGACCAAGCAAACATGTCTTTTTTTTTGTCAATAGATCTACGATGATGGCACATTCTTTGAGAGATGGACTCTATCCTAGTTTTACTTTCTTAGGATTATCAAGGTCATTATAGGTATCTATGTTGAAAGTTTACTCAATTGACATATGAGACCCCTCCTCGAGTTGATGAGGTGTAGGTATCAGGTGGATGTCATTTGCTATATTTGGAGGCTCTACCATTTTAGATTCAACCTAAGTGTGATAGACATCTTGAGGTGGCCCTAGAGAGAAATAGAATAGTTGTAGCATCTCTTCACATGAGAAGAACTCCTCGGGTGATGGTGGTGATGTAGTGCAATCAAAATCAATTACCTCATGATTGAGGTGCAACAACTTTGAAAGATCATTAGGGTTACAAAGAGGAGAGGTTAGATAAATGGAAACCATATTTACAGATGGCTATAAATTTCTATTATCGTGCGGGGAGAACCTATCAATTATAGATGGCTTTGTATAGGCTAGATGTGGCTTAGGGGTAAATGGGATTACTAGATCTGCTCTAGGAGTAGATAAGATGATTGAATACTTTGGCAGTAGCAACTACCTCCAGTTAGGTGAGGGAGGAAACACCCCATGATAGATATCATCTATATTAATAAGGGGTCTAACATGATCAAAATTTCCTCTATAGTTGTTAAGATAATGAAAATAGTGAGGACCTAGGTATGCTACTTCTATTTCATCCTCGTATTCATCATCTTCTTCAATCCAGTCATTCTCAAGATTATTGTTCATCTAGGACTCCTCTTGTTGGTTGGTCTCGTCATATGATTCACTGATAGAATCAAGAGGCTCGATAGAGACCATTGTAATTGGAAGATGATCTCCTAGTAGATGAGAATGGTCGGGGTCAACGTATTCATTGTCATCAATGTCTTCCCAAAAACCTAAGCTTAGGCATTGTAAGAAATCAACTAGGAGCTCATCCAACATGCAAATGGAATACCCTAAACTAAATTTATCTATGGGTAGTTGGTATTGCAGTAAATAGGGTGTTTTGAGACCCAACTCATAAAGACCTAAGCCATTTTTTGCCAATGGCAATGGTAGAAATATTGTAGAGCAAAATTTGGATTTGACATGTAATATATGTTTCCTACAAATGGTTTATTGTCATGGCTAATCACAGGAGACTGATTTGTGGATTGGTTAAAACTCCCATAGATGAAGTTTGTTTTGTTAGGTGGTATACCTAGGGGTATGATAGTTTTTATTGGCAAGGAGAGGACACGAGGTCTTCCCATGTCTTGTGCAGACTTGATAATTGGTGTAAATGTAAAATTTTGCACCAAATATTCTATGACACCTGGGTTGACCAAGTGAATTGTCACTTGCAATGAGGATGAGGCTAATGATGATGTGGGGGATGTGGGATGAGGTGAGTCATTCTTTGTAGTAGATGATTCTTCCTCTTCCATGAGAATCAGAATTTTTACCATGGAAACATTGGGGATGACTACTGGAATTTCCTCCATAGCTACCTTCAATTTTTTCTCGATCGGGGGACCCGATGATGAAGAAGAAATATCTTGAGAAGCCAATGGTGTAGGTGGCGGTGGTGATAATGAAGTTGGTGGATTAATAGGTGCTGATTTTTGTGGGCACTCTAGACACTTGATGGGGAACTTGGTCAGATATACAAATGCATGGAGGGTAGAACAAACTCCCTTGGATTACTGACATGATTTACATACTTAAATGGCTCATCATTCAAAGGGACCACATGAACTTGTCCTTCATGTACATACTTGATACATTGATATAATATTGAAGGAACACATTTCATGTCCTAGATCCAAGGGTGAGTGAGCAATTTATTATATTGCATTACCCCTTCTAGCACATAGCACAATACAAAAATTATCTTTAGTCCCACATGGATATGTAGAACTATTGTGCCTACTATTGAGCATAAAGCATTGTTAAATGCTTGCAATATGAAAGTAGATGCAACAATGTGTGATGTTCGAAGGCTCAAGTTCTCCAAAGAAGTCATTGTTTTTATATTGATTGATGAACCTATATCAATCAATAATCATTTGTATGGGATCTTGTTGATACAAGTGATAATATGTAATGGGGGATCTGCTACATTTGTAGGTACCTATTTTATTTTGTGATCATAAAATATTACCAAAGGTTCCTTACATTTTTGCACATGCCCTAAAAATATTGTGAATGCATTAGGATCCTAGGGCTGAAGCTCAATGGATTTTAAGATTTCCATAAGCGCTTCCCTATGTCTAGGTGATTTTTGGATAAGCTTGTATATGGAAAAATTTGTTGATATCATTTATAGGCTTTGCCCAAGCCTACTCTTGATTGTTATTATAAGTGGAGGTGGTGGACCTTGAACAAGATTTTGAGCTAGCAAAGGACTAGGGCATAGAAGGGATTCAGATAGGTGTTATAGGTGACACGACTTGATCATACCTTTTATTTTATGTCATGATGTTGATCATGCCTACGAATCCCTAAGTTGGTGGATCCATATGTATTTTATTGACTTGCCTAGTTTGATCATCCTTGACCTCATAAGTAGGTAAGGGATATTTAAAAATACCCATTTATTGATTATCAGGGGCAAAAGGGTTGTCAATTTGTAATTGGTTCTTGTCTAACATATTTTGTATCAAGTTCTTGAATACATAGCACATTTAGATATTGTGACCTTTTGATAAAAATAATACAAATCCTCTTTATACCCCTTAGGTTTTGGGTAGGAAAGATCTAGCAAGTAGATCTAGGGGAATGTAATGGCCTTTACCTCATATAATCGATTGAAAAAGGATGCCAAAGACTCAGGTAGTGGCATATAAGTGCGATTGGGGCAGCGTGGCTGATATTGTGCTTGGTTTTATTGGCACTATTATTATATTACATTTTTGGGGGTTGAGCCTGATAGTTAGGCTACTGGGGTGCTTTCTCCATTTTAGGAACATTAAGAACAATTTGATTGATTGAAGCCAATTTCTGTCGAGTGTAGTTGTTTTGAGGGTTTTTGTTTCACTCCTTTTTTTGGAGTTTTATATCCCCCTCTTGGAACTTTATGTCCTTGATAACTTTAGCTTGTGCCAAAGACTCCTAAAATGTTTGATATTATTGCAACTGAAGAAGAAGCAAGATTCATTTTGAGCAAATTTTTGTAAACATTCAAGTAAGCTCTAAAACTGGTATAGTGAAAGGCAATTTAGACATTACCTTTCTCCACCTATTTTTGTAATCCATAACTGGCTCATTGTCAAATTGATGAAGGTTTGATAATTTAGTTAGGTTGGCCTTATTTTTGATGTTGAATAAAAAGCGTTCTAAAAAGGTGTTAGCTAGTTGTTTGAAGCTAGAGATGCTATGTCTTGGAAATTGATTATACCACTCTAAAGTTGCACCATAGAGTGTTATTAAGAAAGTTATTAACAACAAGGTATCATATTTTAGTTGGAAGCAAAGATTCATGAAACTTGTTACATGTTTATGTGCATAATCGTCTCCTTAGATTTATATGATTTTGGCATTTCACAATGTTCTGGATAAGGAGGACAAGGAACTGATGGGTGAAGGGGTTGATTGCATAGTTTACACAATGTTGGCTTTTGATAGCCCATCCCTTGCTTTTCCAATGATTTAATTTTCTCTGTAAGGACCTTATATGCATGAGATGATATGATATCATTCTCTTGAATCGATATCCTAGGAGGTGGAGGTGGAAGATTTTTGTTAGACTGAGGTGGTTGAATGTAATAATAATCCATGTCTTCATAGAGTGACTCAAGATACCCTTGATCCTGGTACTCAGGTTCTTGCTCTTCATATGCCTCATAGTTTGGATGATATGGCAATTGATATTGTCATGGCTAAGAATGATGAATAGACATAGGAGGAGGATGATTTTTAGTTGGCCTAAGTGGTAACTCATAGTGTTGCGCAGTGTGCCTTGGATTATCTTATTGCCTGTATGTGCTAGGCGTAGGGATTTCATTTTAAGCTACCCTATGTGATTGCTCCTCATGCAATATTTTTTTGAGAATCCTTTCTTCATGTAATCTATGTTAATACAACCTCTAACGGTGCAATATTTATTGTTTTACATGTTCTTGATCTATGCACTCTATATTTTCATAAATCATCCAACTGTATTTGGAGTAATAACTCTCATTGAATAGTATTAGGCCTTGGTAATTGATCTATCTAATCAGTTGTATGGGATCTGTAAGTTCTTGAATCAACATGAGGGAATTTAGCTCTCTCTATGAGTGCAGTAGGAGTAGTTATCCTTTTTCCATGATCTAGGGAAGCTACATTTACTTAATGTTATACCCTAGGAGTGTCACCTACATGCAAAGATGGTATGGGAATATGGCATATCCATGTGGAACCCTCCTTGCATGTGAGGATAGGGTGCACTAGGCCTTCATATCGCTCATAATTTGAATGGGTATGAAATAAGAGGCTACTCTATGAGTAGCACGATCACCATATACATCTATGTGGTTAAAATTCCTACTCATCCAAAGATAATCGGGTGGAGTATCCCAATCATATAATCTAGGAAAAGACATATATTATGCTCCATGCTTAGATGGGTGTGTGGATCAATTGGAGACACAAATTCATGCCACTCCTCTACTTGGCCCCTCAATGAGTGAATCCTCTCTAGAAATAGTATGAGATAGGTATGGTCTAAGAAGATCCTCTTCTTGATCACGTGGAGATCCCATAGGTGTCCTCCTAGTAGGGGTACCTCAATGGTCAAATTCCCCGTGAGTGGAATTATAATCATGATAACTAAAAAGCCACTATTCAGGCATGAGAAAATCCATTGGACTGTAGTAGAGGTGTTCAAGGCCTCCTTGTAAATTCTTCATAGCATCAGCTTGTGACTGAGCATGGCTACATGTAGTGACCATTATGTGTTGATTAAGCATACAATAAAGAAAACAAATAAAGTATACAAAATGATTATCTCATTTAAAAATTTCTTTGTGAGTCCTAAACTATCTAGTGTGTTTTGATTTGTTGTTATTTTTGCTTTCTTGTTCATATTTTTTATTTTGTTGATGATATTACTTAGTTTAAGGGTTTTCACCTATATGCTCTCACACACTGACTTGGTGATGAATTCCAAGCCATGAAACCCACCAAGGTTTGGTGATGAATTCCAAACCTAATGAGGGAGCCCAGGTCCTACCAATCCTCACTATGATAGTTCTTGGATTGGCCTTGGCCAAAATAGGGTTCGAAATAACCATAAAAAAGTTGATGAGGTGGAGATGAAAGCCACTATCATTGGTATTGATCAACGGTTGGGTGTGAATTCTAACTTGTTGATGTTTAATATGGTATGTGGTGTGTGTGGGTTCATTTTATTTTATGCAAAAATAAATGCAAGCATAGAGCATTCAATGTCTTTTTTGCTAATGCATAAAATGACGTTTAATTTTTTAGATTCCTAAGTAAAAATATTTTAGTTTCAAAAATATAAAATTGCATAACCCTAATATGATGTTAGCCTTTGCATAGGTAGCAAGCACATAGTCCACACAACAAGGAGATAGAGGCCATATCTGTGCATGACGATTTGTAGTAGAGGCCATATTACATAGGGGTGGTTAAAAATAGAGACCATATGGGGTTAGGATAGCTAGAAATAGGGGTCATTTTACCTAGGTAAAATCATCAACATGCTATTGAAAATTGAAATATTTATGTATTTTCTCTACTAAAATGTGAAATTTTTACATTTCTTTACTGAATAGTAGGAAAAATAGGGACATAGAAACTTACAAGTGAAGCCTACATTCGATGAAGGTGTTGTTTATGACCTTTATAAACTCTACATTGGGGTTGTCTCTGGGTAGGATGACTGTGACTAGGGTCCATCCCAGTGTGAGATGGTTGCACCTGATGACTGTCTCAGCTAAGGGTGGTGGTACCTACAATTTAATAAAATCAAGAAAATAGGTAATTAGCAATGATATTAAGAAATGTGGAAAGAGTCCACCACCATGATTGCCATTGTAGTATGCAAAAATCGTACACCTATGCAATTATATGAAATCAAATTGAATAACAAATCATGTAACCATCAAGATAAAGATAAGAAATAAAGAAATGATACCCTTCTCATTAATATTGAACCATGTCCTTGAAAATAAGGTCACAATTGTGGTAAAAAGGAAAGAAAAATAAATGACTAACAACTAACCTAGGATATTTAAATATTAACCTAGGATAAGAATGATAAATATCTAGAATGTAAAAGTAACTACTCTTTTACCTAGTGGAGTAAATGGTAAATATACCAAGTAATGGAATATTACTCTAACATCCCCCCTTATTACATTATTTGGGTAATACATACATATCCCTCTATGCAACAATATTTGGGTAAAGAAACGCAATACAATGAAGAAGATGTTTGATCTCTTGCTTCAAGGTCTACTCTCCTATGAAAAAGTGGGTCATTCCTCACTTTTTCTTCATGCCAACGAATGTCCTTATGGTAATCACATCATCCAACCGAATTGCATGGGTAACCACAATCGAAGTGTAGTAGAATAGTAACTTCATACAAGGTTCATTCATTTTATAATATGAGTTTGCAAAATATAAGGTAGCTAAGGTGTTAGTCACTACCAAAAATGCACCGTTATAAGTTCCCCCCTTCTTGTTGCAAAACATAGTGTATTCAATTTCTAAAGGAAGTGTGACTAAGTTGTCGATCGAAGCCAAAAATGTACCCTTATAAGCCTTCTTCCCTATTTACAAAAATTGTGAAGAAAAGAAATTTATATCCCCCCTCAATTGCAAAAAGTGTGCAATGAAAGAGTGTTGTGAAGTATTTTACAAATATTGCCTCCTAGACAATTTTACATCACAAAAAGTCGCTCCTTTTGTTACAAGTACTTCAAACACCTAGAATTTTCTATTTATGCAACCTAAAAGACATACAAGCACCCCTTATTGCAAGTTATTCAAACAAAATACTTATGCTATTTATGAAGCCAAAAAGAGGAGAGAGAGAAAATGGTGCTTTTGCCCAAGGTGACACATGTGTTTCCACAAAAGCCAAGCACAGTCCTCTTTAACCAAACAACATAAGAGACACTCACTAGAAATACCTAGATCCCCATAGGCGGAAACCAACACCAATCACATACAATGCAAAACACTCTAAAATATCAAAAAGCACCAAACACCTCCTATTAAAACCAACATAATATAACAAAAAAAAAAAATACTCACAACCTTACAATTACCCTCAAAAAAAAAAAAAAATCCCCACAAACACAAGGTCCTATTTCAAAAACCCGATCCCAAAAAACCAAAAATAATCACTCAAAAAATTAATCACCACCTAACCCCAAATAAAGAAAAAAAAAAACAAAAAAAAAAAAATAAAAATACAAAACAAACAAACACAAAAATACACAAAAACAAAAAAAAACAAAACAAACAAAACCCCAAAACACACCACACAACCAAAAACACCAATCCAAAAACAAAAACAAAACACCAACAACAAAAAAAAAAAAAAACCCACCCAACAAAAAAGACAACCCCCAAAAAAAACAAAGCACCCCCAAACAACACACACACCAACAACACAACACAACTAACCCAACAACCCAAACAAAAAAAAACAAATTAAACTCCTGAAAAACAAATCACCAACTACAAAAAACAACAAAAAAAAAAATACCCACTAAATAACAAGAAACTAACAACAAAAAACCTATCTCAACCCTGTGAGAAAACACAACACCTCAAATAAATCAAAAAAAATATATATTTTTATTTTTAAAAAAAAAATTAAAAAAAAAAAAATAAAAAAAAAAAATATAAAAAAAAAAAAAAAAAAAAAAAAAAAAAAAAAAAAAAAAAAAAACCCCCCCCCGCCCCCCCCCCCCCCCCCCCCCCCCCCGCCCCCCGCCCCCCCCCCGCCCGGGGCCGGCGGGGCCGCCCCCGCCGGGGCGCGCCCCCCCCCCGCCCCCCCCCCCCCCCCCCCCCCCCCCGCCGCCCCGCCCCCCCCCCCCCCCGCCGCCCCCCCCCCCGCCGCCCCCCCCCCCCCCCCCCCCCCGCCCCCCCCCCCCCCCCCCGCCCCCCCCCCGCGCCCCCCCCCCCCGCCCCGCCCGCGCCGCCCGCCCCGCCCCCCCGCCCCCCCCCCCCCCCCCCCCCCGCCCCCCCCCCCCCCCCCCCCCCCGCCCCCCCCCCCCCCCCCCCCCCCCCCCCCGCCCCCCCCCCCGCCCCCGCCCCGCCCGCCGCCCCCCCCCCCCCCCCCCCCCCGCCCCCCCCGCCGGCGCCGGCGCCGCCGCCCCCCCCGGCCGCCCGGCGCCCCCCGCGGCCGCCCCCGCGCCCCCGCCCCCCCCGCCCCGCCCCCCCCCCGCCCCCCCCCCCCCGCCCCCCGCCCCCCCCCCCCGGCCGCGCCGGCCGCGCCCCCCCCCCCCCCCGCCCCGCCCCCCCCCCGCCCCCCGCCCCCCCCCCCCCCCCCCCGCCGCCCCCCCCCCGCCCCCCGCCCCCCCCCCCCCCGCCCGCCCCCCCCCCCCGCCCCCCCCCCCCCCCCCGGCGCCCCCCCCCCCCCGCGGCCCCCGCCCCCCCCCGCCCCGCCCCCCCGCCCCCGCCCCCCCCCCCCCGCCCCCCCCCCCCGCCCCCCCCCCCCCCCCCCCGCCCCCCCCCCCCGCCCCCCCCCCCGCCCCCCCCCCCCCCCGCCCCCGCCCCCCCGCCCCCCCCCCCCCCCCCCCCCCCCCCCCCCCCCCCCCCCCCCCCCCCGAGAAAAAAAAAAGAAAAAAAAAAAAAAAAAAAAAAAAAAAAAAAAAAAAAAAAAAAAAAAAAAAAAAAAAAAAAAAAACACCCACAAAAACAAAAAAAAAAAAAAAAAAAAAAAAAAAAAAAAAAAAAAAAAAAAAAAACAACAATGATATCCCTCTAAGGGATTTGATACCAATTTGATACAATTTTTACAATCAAGAAATATGGTAGGTGTAACACACAAAATATTTACATCCTTAAAATTGATTTGGAGAGGAATTTCTTGTGACCTCTGCAAGGTATGATGTGAATGTGATGAATATTTATATTGATAGCTCCTACCAAGACCTAAAATATGTACAAAAGAAAACTCAATAGATATTAGTAGCATTTGGAAAACCTTTCATGATGAGGTCCTTTTCATAATAAAGAAACTGGAAAGAAATGCTGAAATTTGATAAAAATGCATGATAAATAGAATTAAACTATGTTATAAAATAAACATAATGATGCTAATCCTACTACAATCAAGAAAAATAGTAAAATAGATGTCACTGGGAGGTTGTCCTAAGATAGGGCAGTCTGGCCTGTTGATCGTCCTTGGGTTTGATGGTGGTGCCTATAGTACATCTCGGGGTAAGATGACCGCTGAAAAATAGAAGAATTCCTTTGTGACCATTGCAAGAAATGTGAGGATTGATCTACCAAATTGATTGTTCAAGGGTTGCACTCTTGAAGCACATTTAAATTGTAAAAATTGACATGTAATATTATCATTGATGATGAAAGAGTGTTGAATTTGATCTTCAAGATTTAAGACACTCCATTGTTGTAATTGAAAGCTCCATGATTAAAATCTAGTAGCACTTCGTTGCTTATGAGAGGATAATATTTTTGGTATTCAATCCGATAGCACTTTGTTATCATCCAATTGCTCTATTTTTCATGAAGGCAAGGTGCCTTCTTATAGATTTCCCAAATGGGAATATTGGCTTGTAGGATAATAAAAGAATCAAGAAACAATTAGGATCTAGAAGACCAAACACCCATTCTAGAACCTTCTCATAATTGGTAATGTGTGCTTGGCTATCTCATGTAATGGTTTTCCCTCAACTCGAGAGCCATAATTTGTTATAGGTGTGATTGTCCTAGGCTAGTGTGATCATGATTGTTGGCCATATTAGGGTAGGATGGTCTCTGGAGGTCATCCTTGGGTAGGACAGTCTAGACTGCAAAAGGTAAATTACCTTTGTTTGAGTGGTGAAAACCATTGTTAAGCCCTAAAGCTACCCAAGGTGGGTCATATGACTTGAAAAGGTCCATATAGGTAGTCTCCTCAAAATAACATGTTTTGGGTGTCTACATTTAGATTCACCAAATTATTACCTTGTAATGGATGAATTCTAGAGCTTCTTATTGGTTGTCTAAAATAGCTTCTTGCTTCACCAAAATGTGATCTCAAATTTTCTATATTGAGCCTAGGGTTTGGTGGCTTGATCCTCAAGTGATCTTCTATTTTTGTTGTAGATTCAGAAAACTCTTATCTCTAAAATGTGCCTTCTTGATTTGAGAGGCAATATTTAAATCTCTTGGATTTGGTAGGCTTCTTATATCTGAATATTCCTTCGATCTTCTTGTTGAATTATGACTTCAAACATGATCTTCTTCTTCTAAATATTTTGAATATCTTGAGGTATTCATTGGATTCTTCTTCAATATTTGGATCTCTTTGCCAAATTCTTCTTCTCTTGGGATTATTTTTAGATGGTGATAATTATCCCAAGTCCTTCACTATTAAGAGCTTCTCCTTGGTAGTGGATTTCTCAAATGAGTTCTTATGGGAACTCTTTTGATGATGCTTCTATGATCTCTACAACAAGGCTCTCCAATCCTTCTTCTTTCTCCTCCTTAAAACTTGTCCAAGGTATTCTATCTTGTAGCTTCTTTGGTATTCCAACTGAGACCTTTTATTCAACCTTCTACTTTTGTAAGTGTTGGTGATGAGATCTTCTCCTTGGATCTATAAAATTTGTTGCTTCTCTAATCAAGAACATGACTCTGCTAGTCCCTCTCTATCTCTTCCAAGATTGGAAGTTTTCCAATGATATCTACTTCGGATCTCTTTAGCTTATTCTAAAATAAGTATTTAATTAGTAAAGGAGATCACCAATATCCTATTTTTGTAGACTCTTATAGTGTCTTCATTTAGAACTCTTCTCTAGAGTCTTATTCTGAATCAGGAAATCTTCTTATGAATCTGAAACTCTTCTTATGAATTAGGAACTCTTCTTTAGAGTCTTCTTATGGATCAAGGCTTCTATGGCCTTATTCTTTTGGATAAAATATTTTTTGGCCTTTTCTTCTGTGAAGCTTTCAATCTAGCAATGGATATCTCCAATCTCCAAACTTCACCAAGACTCTTCTCCTAGAGTATTTTTTGCAATATCTATTTTCTGCAACAAAGAACTAATCTCTACACAAGGAAAGCACATAGACTTTTAGACAACAAAGGTGAAATCCTTCTCTATATATTGTAGGAAGTGTTCCAACTTTTGAGAGTTATTTTATACAACAAAAAACTTTAGATAGCAGTAAACATGAAAAACTCTAGATCCTTCAATAGTCTTCACTAGTTGATCCATCAAACTAGTGGAATGAATGTTGAGTCCTAATCTTCATGAGTTTTTCAGTCCTCACTTGTGATTCCCCCTAATCCTATTGACTACCGTGACTCTATCAATCTATTCCTAATGACAGTGTTTGCATGTAGTGGTGCACAATGGTAGATTCGGTTTGCAAATATGTAGGCCAACAATAGCAATGGAGACTCTCTCTATTCCTATTGACCTAGTGAAATTATCTTATTATGAATTTTACAAGTGGTGGTGCACAATGGTGAATTTGGTTTACAAAAATGTAAAGAGGAACTATGATGGATATTACAGGATGTAGGCCCTCCTATTTCTATGTCAATTCACTATGGATCTTATACCACTGTTATCTTTTGAGGATATATGTAGTGGGAGAGATCTATCACAAATCCTAATAAGATGCAAAAAATATGAAAAAAATTAATATTACAATATGACTAAAATATAATATAAATAGAAAGTGGTAAAAATACAATGCAGTATGGAGGTGATGGTCACTCCATGAATATAAGCTAAAGAACTACATTGTACTCCATACATGAGTTCTACCACTATATACTACTCTCTAAAATAATGAACTTGATATCCTTGTTCTATATGATATCTCACTATGAGGCCCTTTATATAGGAAAATAGATTCTTTGGAAAACACTCTACCTAGCTATACAAGAGAACACCTTGCACATTGACACTTGTGCATTTATTACATTTCTTAAAGTAAGTAGCTAACTTCCCTCTAAATTAATCTTCTACTCTAACTATGTACCAAATATGGTACATTTACATGATCCAAATGATGTAATATAATCTAACTCTAAACTTAGCATTATCAAATATGATTCATTTGCAAAGTTCTTCAAGGTTGTAGAAGTAACCATCTATGACGTGAAGACACCATTAAAACTGCACAAGAAACAACACATTAGAATAACTAAAACAAAAGGATTCAAAGCAATACAATGTGTAGTAGCTAAAAATTCCAAGCCATAAAAAATATTAGTGCAATCAATCCAATCTACAAAGAAGTGTTACAATTAGAGTGAACTATTGTGACATCGTTCAAAACAACCCCAAAAATTGGGGACCCACTTGAAAATTTAAAATTTTATTTTCAAATCATTGCTTGAAATTCATTTTTCGTAGTTACCATCATAAAAATATTAGTTCTCAAAATGGTGTCATAGCAATGTGCATTATCAAAAGGGTTGGTTTCCATTTGGATAGTAAAAAATACACCGCTGAATTCACCATGTGCTCACCAAGTCTCTTTCATTTATGTTTCCAAAGTCATTTTGAGTAAATTTTGATGTTCATGTATTTGTTTATGGTTATGTTTTAGGGTTTGTTATTTTTATTTATAATGTGGTGTTTATTGGTTAGGTATCATGTGTTATGTGTTTTATTTATCATTTTGTTTTATGTTAGTTTGAATGTGGTATTTTTTTGTTAGGTTATTCATCCATCTGATGATGAGCATGCATAAGCATTTTACATACTATTTTATAAATGTTTTGTCATCAGATTTTTGTCTCATTACCTAAGGGTTTCCTAATGTCCTTGTGTTGTTGTGTTGTGATTGATTAAATTCATCATGTTTTATGTGGTTTATATTATGTATTCCCATATCTTTTTTGAAATGGAATCACAATAAAAATTATTCGAGTTGTCAGTCTTGGTGGATGCTGCTTGGAAATACCACAAAGACTAATGGGGACAATCACATGTCAGATAACATGGCTCCTAGTCATATTAGTAATTTGAGGTTGGTTGATAATCACAAGGCAGGAAATAAATGATAATATAAGACTTAAAACTAGAGCCACGTGGACCACCAGATAGCCATCGCCATAAATCTAGCCAGCAGGTTCACTTCTCCAAGGCTGATTGGCCAAGACGAGATGTGGTCCCAAAGCATGCCATATATGGAAGAAAGCAATTACCAAAGAATTATTAAGAATAACTATCAATACAGAGCTTGTGGGAGTTTTTTTTAGTACTCTGCTATGTGTGTCTACAACTTTTTGTTTCTCCACTGTTTCAAGGAAGGGATCTATGTTTGTTTCTTTTTTTGTAATTATGATGCAAGTGTGTTTTCTCGGGGTATACCCAAAATTTTGTATGGGAAGTTTCTTTTTGATAATAGGCTATGTGCCTTACTGGATGTAATATCTTTTGCGACATGTAGATTTTACATATATAGGATCCTTAGTAAGGACATGTTCATCAACAACCCTGGGTTGATTTTTGTAAAAGGTTTTGGGTCAACCTGTAAAACCCGATATTAATACTATAGTATCTTATCTACCAAAAAAAATATTATGTTGTGTCATAATATAATGTGTTTTGTAGGTTTAATTCTTTTTAGATTATTTTGTTAGTGTACGGTGTTATGTATATGTTTGTTCGTATGTTATGTTTAGTTATGTCATATTTTAAATTAATTAAATTATAAAGTTTAAACTTTAAATTAATAAAATTGTTCATTGTTTTAAATTAATTAAATTAAAAAGTTTTAAAATTTTTAATTAACGTCGAGCATTCCTACAGGGGGGGGGGAAGAGGTACTGTCCCGTAACAATTTTTATTAAAAAGCAAAAAAAAAAATTAAAAAATCCAACTAACCAACTATTGCAAACATTTAAAATATTTAAACTAGCTTAGATATAAAGGATATATATCTAAAAACGCCGAGAGTTATCAATCCCGAGGCACCTATCTTGGAGATCACACCCCCAAGAAATGAGATAGGCGCCTCGAGATTGATAAATCTCGGTGTTTTTAGATATATATCCTTTATATCTAAGCTAGTATAGTTAGAATGGTTATGTTATAAATAAATTAATTAAATTATAAAGTTTTATAACTTTATAATTTAATTATATTTAAGAAGGTTATTTCATAAATGTTTTATATTCTAATTAAATTTATCGGGTGTGCAGGATTATTAAAGTATATTGAAAAATGCTTTATTGATATTAGGGTTTCAAGAATTCATTTTGTTTAAATGAACGGAACTAAGCAAACTAATCAAGAGGAAAGAATTTCTCAAGTTATAAATAGAGAATTAGAAACCAAAGAGAGGGTCGGACATTTTTGCAAAGAAGGAGAGAAGGAAAGTTGAAGGAGCAAAAGAAAGGAAAAAGGAGCTACAGAGAGTTGGAAATTATAGAGAAACAGATTCTATTGTAAGATTTTTGATTATATCAAAATGTTTTAGGGATTCAAATAAGCATCATTTTGGTATTTGAATTATAATTAAAATATTTGGTATAGTTTTCAATAATTAAAAATTCCACGGAATATTGCATCATATCATTGTTCTATTGTGTGAATACTGGTGGGCAATGATTTGGTTTAAGTCTCTATGATTATTTTTGTTTGTAGCATTTGTTCGAGATAGAATAATATTTCTTCTTTATAAAACTTTTGATTATTTATTTGATATTCAATTATGTTTACATAGCCTAGTTCAATGTTCATGAAAATTAAAATTTCATACTAGGTTATTATTAATTTATTATTTAAATATTAAATTGTTTTAATATTTAAATAAATAAATATATAAAATATAAATGAGTACTCCGGTTTCAACTTTTATTTAATAAAGTTGAGAATTAGGGTTGATATATTTTATTGAAATTTGTTTGGATTTCATGCTTCAAATACCGTTTTATTTATTTACCGATCCAAACCCTACATTGACAGGATTATATTTGTTATTAAATATTTTATTCCATAAATATTTAATAAGAAAAAAATATGAGAAAAACATATTTATGAACTTGATTTTCAAAGTATAAAATTCACATTTCATAGATCAATTTTATATTAAAACCCTATGGATTATAATTATAATATTTGAAAATCTTACAATTTTAGGGTTAAACATTATTACTTTATTTCATTTCCAAATATTTTAATGTTGATTTTATATTTGGGATGAATAAAATGTTTTATAAATAAGTATTATGGTTCTAACTTTGATTTAATAAGGTTGAGAATTAGAAGTGATTTATTTTATTAAAGTTTGTTTGGATTTCATGTTTTAAGTATAATTTATTTATGCACAAATCCAAACATTACATTGGAATATTATGTTGGTTATTAAATATTTGATTTCATAAATATTTAATAAACAAATATAATAAGGAAGTACATTTATGAACTTTATTTTAAATCATAGAACTCATAGTTCATAAATAATCTTTATAGCAAACCCTTTGAATTTATGATTAATAAGGTTTTTAAAACCTTATGATTTTAGGGTTAAAATTTTTTATTTTTATTCATTATCTCAAATAGTTCAATGTTAATTTTATATTGGAGATGAATAAAATCTATTCATTGATTAAACCGTAGGTTTTTAAGGTGAATATTTATAATCAGGGTTTATATATCATTTTGAAATTTCACATACTTTAATTTTTATTAAGGTGATTGAAATTTCACATTAATTAAAATGCTAAGGCAAATTGTTATTTCAAATTAGTTTTGAAGGCATTTTAATCAATGGTATTGTTAAGTTTGCATTAATAGATCTTAATCATAAGGCAGATTTACTTTATCATTTGGATAATAGAATTTGGTGAAAAGCATGTTATACATGATAAACTTGAAATCATTTACCTAATTCCAGGCCCCTTGTAAATAGTAGTTCACAAATCCAAGAGTTATTCAAGTACTCATTGATGTATATATATGAAATGTTAGATATTACATAAGAAACTTGGAGATATATAATATTCTTTGCAAGAGAGAATCATAATTCTAAGTTTTTCGGGTGGTTTTGTGTCTAGATAAAATCATACCTCAACATGAACACAGCCAAACCAACCTACATAGAGGAAACATAACAATAGAGCCAAGGTAGGAAGAGGAAATGTTTTGATATCCAAGTGTGAATAGGAAGTGTTACAAGTGTTAAGATAAAATGAAACTATAGCCAACATCAAAGGGACAAGAAAATGAAACTATAGCCAATACCAAAGGGACAAGTAAAGAAAATTATAGCCAACATCAAAGGGACATGCAAACGTCAAAGACAAGCAAAAAGTAAAAGAGAAACTAATCATTCTTTGGTAGAGTGTAACATTTGTGTCATTACTCACATAGCCAATTGGAGGAACATCTAAGTTTATGGTAGAATATCAAGTAATATTAGCAAAAGATAATGCAACATCTAAATCAAATTATCTAATGTCTCAAGGGTAAAAAACCAAGTGTTTTTCAAAGTGAAATATCTAACATAGGGTTATAAGTTCTAATGCTTCACTTGAAGTGAAATATCTTGATTTGAAAGCAAGGAGTGCATAATAAAGCCATTCACACGAGTGTTTGTAATGTAATCCAACACAATTCGAGTGATGATGGAGGTAGTTTGAAATATCCAATAATTTCAAGGTGCATTAAGCAAATTTAGGAGGTAATTTTTAATTTAGGGTTTTCTAAAGTTTTTTTTAGTGATAAGGTAGAAATAATTTAATGTTTTATTTAGATAAAGGTTAATTTATTAATTAAGGAGTAATAGGGTTTAATTGAATGCTTTTTATTTTGGAGTGATAAGTAGGTTTATAATTTGGTTTTTTATAAAGTTGGAGTCATAATATTTATTCTATAATGGTTAGTTTTCTAAAATTGAAGTTTAATTTTTCAAATAGAAGATTTGCAAATTAATTGATTTGGGAGTAAAAAGGAAGTCACTTGGGAAAAATTAAATTTGCAAAAAAAATATTTTTCTTAGTTTCTACTAATTAGGGAGAAATAAGGATTTCTAATTTTTAGTTTTGTAATTTAGAAATTTTTTATTTATATAAAAAATTTAGGGAGTTAAGGTGGTCTACATCAAAGGAAGTATTTTCTTAGTATTTTTTGCATATCATGGAAGAAATTGTTAAGAATGCATTCAATGAGGATAGTGAAGAAATGTTGCACACACTTAAGTTTTATTCTCAAAATTTGATAGATAACTTTGATGGAAAGAAACAAATGTCTAATGATTTAAAAGAAAATTTATCTTTGTTTCTCAAGGAGGCAAAAGAAGAAAATTTTACAACACTTATAAGTTATCTTCATGAAAAAAATTTTAGAATGTGGTGGAATTCTCAAAATACTATTATAATTTCTTCAGAGGAATGCTTAATGATGTATTTATCATTAATTAATTTTGATTTCTTTCAAGAGAAGAAACAAGAAAAAGAAGAAATTGTATATAATGAAGTTTATGATAGTTTCAATAGGGAATCATTAGAATCGGGATAATATTATTGTGATGATATGCTAACTCAATGTGCCAATGGGTCCTTGGTTCAATGGTTGGGAAAATAGTTTATGTAGCCTGCACCAAGGTTCAAATCTTAGCAGCACCAAATAGCTTAATGTGACTAAATCCATGTAAAATGGAAAGGGAAACCCTTTTAAAACCCTACTTCAAAGAAATAATATGCTAACTCAATGTCTAGAATATATATAATTAGATATATCTCAAACAAAAATGCAAAAATGAAGAATAAATTACTTCAAGAAAGGCAATAGAAAATTTAAATTCAAATACAAATAAGAATCTCATATTAAAGATTCAAATATTTATCTAAAGGAGGTAGATTGAATATTACTTGAAGAATGAAGACTGTGATTGAAGACTAAAGTCTTCAATAACCAAATAATATAATACGGGGGGATGTTGGAGTATATCACATTATGTGGTACATGCTAATGTACCCCTGTGGTACCTTCATGGTACATATTGTAAATATTAGACTAGGGTCAACTCTTATATTAGAGTGTTAGTAAATATTTTATGTAATGTAATAATGTGTAGGAAATGCACAAATGTCATGTGAGTAAGTGTGCAAGTATAATGTGAGTATATGTGCACAAGTGTCTTATATGTAATAGTGCACAAGTATCTTTAGATTAGAGTGTGCTAAGTGAAGAGTCATGTCTAGGTGTACATACAAGATAGAGTCATGTGTATGCAAGTATCAAGTAGAGAAGCAAAGATTCATGAGACTTGGCTTAAGGAAAGGAATAGTCATGTAACCAAAAATTCACTCTACAATGGTTATATATTACTCCATGGAGGAACATAGAGGATATAGCAAATATAGCATACAGAGCATACATAGAGAACATAGTGAGCATAGAGAGCATAGAAAGTTATCATTATTGTAACAGAATTTAATGATACATTTATAAGAGAAAGGGGAGTAATAAAGAGTGCATGCATTTGAGCAAATGATATTGTAAGTTGTGCCACATGCTTTGTACATGTATTATTTAGGCTATTTACATTCATATTTATGCATATTAATGAATGTTAGTTGATATATTATAAGCCTTGATATACATATTAGTTTGCTCATATTATTATATTTTACATCATAATCTATTTGATCCTATGAAATTTATGCTGTGAGTTTACATTAATATTAAGGCTTCAAAAGCCATCAGGGACAAGTTTGACAAATATTTTGCTATCAAGAGATAACATATCAATAATAATTTGAGTTGAACTTTGCTATTGAAAAATGTCTAAACATGAGACAGTTTCTACAAAGCTTTACTATTGAAAATATCCATGCATTTTATTTACCTTGAGTGTCATATTTATAAGAATTTGAGACTCCCTCAAGAGATCCTCTATGGAATCCACCAAGGTTGGTAGTTGGATATGTGGCATCATCTACATGCTTGGAAATTTCTAAGACCATGACATGTTTGGGGTGGAAAAAATGGCTAGTGTGACCCAATACAAGTTTCACAAGTGGTGGGTAACTTGCTTGTTGTGCTTTTATTTTTTCTATTATTGATAGTTAAGGGCATTGGGATCATAAGCAATGACAATGCTAAATATGTAATGCTAGTTCCAAATGACCATTATCAAGCTTAATTAGAAAAGAAATGGTAAAATTTGAAAGTTTTACAAAAGCATTATTAAGAAAGTAGAAGCACCATTGATGCTACCAATTCTACCCTAATGCTTTTGCTTTTGAAGAGATAAATACTCCTAGTTTGAGCTTTGAGATAGTTATTTTTATTTCAGTGCCTAATTGGCTAGTTGATAGAGATGATAAGTTTTGGATACTTTATAATGTGCTCAAAATTGGGTGTCTACACACTAATCAAGTTGATAAAATCCCCCTTTGTTATTGAAAGAAGAAGGAGAAGGAAAAGGTTCACTATAGTTGGAAATATAATCTATCCCACAACATCCTAGCTAGACTTCAACCTATAAGGGTTTTTTAATACCCTAGTTGTATAGGCCTAGTCCTTTGCCTCTATATCCCATTTTTTTTTTTTTTTTTTTTATGGTGGAATCGGTAGCCACCATGAATTTGCGCCACCTTGATGGCCCCCCGTTGTCCACCCCAAAAGCGCCACACAAATCCTTCTGCCCCCTATAACCACCATGCCACAATAATTTTAAACCTTTTACGCCGAAAGCACCAGGAAAGGGACAAGCATTCAATCCGACGAGGCCCGAGATTTGAACCTTGGACCTCCACCCCCCTTATGGGGTTTGGATGAACCAATTGGTCTACACCTCAGACCTCTCTATATCCCATATTAAAAAGCATATGCTTAGAGATTGGGTATGAATTTAATAGAAAGAATGATGCATACTACTATGAATTTTCTCATCATTTGTAGTTCCAACACAAATGAATGAGCAACTTTTTATTTGCACTATTTTACCCTTATTACTAGGAGGTAAATCTAATATTCAAGGAGACAAGAGAAGTTTGGTTAGGTCCAATACAAAATGAATATTAGTTGGATTAGTTTTTCATAAATGGTGAATGAATTAGTATCTTTTGTTTTAGGTTCATTATTAGGTGGATAATTTAGATTGAGGGATCTTAATGCATCAATGATGAAATATCAAGAATAAGGTTCAAGAGATAAATTCAAAGAAGGAAAAATATGACCTTTCAAATTCTTGATCTTTATTACCTAACAATATTCTAAAGGTTTGGGGTCATCAGGACTATGATAAGTCTTCCTCTTCTATTTATATTAGAGGAACTGATGTAGATTTTAAAGGATGGTTTGTGTCTTATGGATTCATGGCCTCCCAAAAAGACTATTGTATGACATGTTGAATAGCATCACATAAACGATATTGATGAGGGTATGAGGCCTGAATTTGAAGGGTAAGACAATAGTGCCACTAACCTCATATTCCTCATTATCAAAGACCTTGATAAAAAAATTAAATTTCTCTAATTCTTGTTTGGTTATCCTAAAATGACTGATGAACTTCAAGCTATAGATATTTATACTAGGGCCATTGTTGACTAAAATTTATTTAATGAACTTGTTACCAAAATGGCCTATAATTTATAGTGATAGATATTCAGTCAAAGAGGATTGAGTAATATCATCCTCATAGAATGATATGTTAGTGTGATTAGCCCCATTTAACCCTATTATGAAATTATAGTCATAAAGGTTTAGATCATGAGGAATGACTTGTTCACTCAAGATTTTGATTAAGATACCCAAAAAAAAAAAAAAAAAAAAAAAAAGAATATAAGAATATTATTAAGAGGTCAAAAAAAAAAAAAAATAATCTTTATAAGGGAAGAAATTTAAAAAAAAAAAAAAAAAAGAAAAAAAAAAAAAAAAATATATGTGTGATGAAGAAAAAAAGAGGAAAAAAAAAAAAAAAATAAAATTTTATCTATTTTTTGACAAAAAAAAAAAAAAAAAAAAAAAAAAAAAAAAAAAACCAACCACACCAAGAGGAAGAAAAAAAAAAAAAAAAAAATAAATTATTTTTTTTTATATTAATAATAAAAAAAAAAAAAAAAAAAAAAAAAAAAAAAAAAAAAAAAAAAAAAAAAAAAAAAAAAAAAAAAAAACAAAAAATAAAATAAGACAAAACCAACCCCATCCAAACAACAATCAACAAAATCAAGGGAGAGGAGCAAGAAAACAAAAACAAAAAAAAAAAAAAAAAAAAAAAAAAAAAGTTAGTCCAATTGGAAGTACCTCCTTTTGGAATTTTGTTTATTATACTTCCCTAGGAAAAGTTTTTAAAGGTTGATGTTATTGGTGTGACAAGAGTCCATGACTCCATCACCAACAATGTGTTTGTTCTTAGACTTCCCCTTTAATTTTGAGAAATGCTTGTCTTCCTTCTTATTGGTATTAGTTTTAAGTTTCCCTTATTTTATTAGGGAGGTCTCTACTCTCTTGGTCATGTCAATTGCATCTTCAAATGAAGACACATTATCCATGTCCAAGTAGAAGGCTTATTACTCATTAAGGTTTCCTATGAAGGTTTCAAGTAGATACCTATGAAGAGGAACATATTTTAGTCTTTCTACTAGGGCTTCCCATATTGCTAAGAAGTAGGAAATATTTTCATATTTAGACCACTTGAGTTGGTATTTTCTCAATATATAGAAAGAATCTATTTACAAACATCTCTATAAGGTCCTTAAAGCTCTTTAAGAAGTGCCTCAATATTTGGTAGTACCATTCCAAGGTAGGTCCACTAAGTTTATTAGGGAATATTTTAAATAGTAATGTTTCATGATATAAAATGTCACTACAAGAAATCATAAACAACTTAATATGATTTATGGGATCCTCTTTTCTCTTATATATTTTAAACTTAGGTGTTTTAAAGTTCGGAGGAAAGGGATGATTGGATAAAAAGGGATATAAGAGTTGATTGCATAAGTTATCTTAATAGTACTTGTGACTAGATGAAAACCATTATATAGTAGCCTTTTATTGTTTAAATTGCTCTAGTTGAGTAGTTAGGGATTGAAGTTTAGGAGAAATGGTACTTGATAATAATGTTATATAATAGGTATGTATTGAGAGGTAATAGGGAGTTTTTTATAATTGATGTAAGATAAAGTTTGACATACTTGAGTATATGATGTTGAAGCTGGCATCATATAGCTTGTTCCCTATCAAATATTAGAGGATTGATAGATTGTTTATGAGAGATTATTTATCCAAACCCTATCCCAATGCTTATGGGATTATATTGCAAACTATAGGATAAATTGATGTGAGGATTGAAGACTAAGGCACTTGGTGGAACACTTGGATTGAGAGTGTATCTTATACTTACCTATTGAGCCATGTGGTAGCTAACATTACCTTGCAAAAATTCCTTAAGGCTAGATAGAGATGAATGATGCATCGATAAATGTAGAAAGGGCTTGTCTCCTAGTGTGCATTCATGTAGTGATAGAAGGTGGGTTTTAATAAATGAAATGATAGATTGATGCATGAAGATTCATGTTTATGGATGGAAAGGATGGGTCCAATTAATTTATTAGCAAAGAGTTTGAATTAGGTTGTTACGATTGATCCAATAGTGAATTACCCCCTGTAAATGATCCTAGGATTTGATGATTGTATCTAATGAAGGGTTCTATGACTTCCCAAGGTATTTCCATAAAATGGGTCATATGGGTTGTATATTTGAATAATAATCTCCCATATTATTCATGGCTATGTCTTAAAGAACTTTGAGAAGGAGATAGTTTTCTTCTTGATCAAAGGTAGGGTTCTTGAGGATAGAATGCTCGTCATGGCCATCCATAGGAAGGTCAATATTAGTGGCTAGCTTGTGAGTGACACTATAGATTATGTACTATTTATTATCCATAGGTTTGTGGTTACGAGAGAAGAGAGGGTTATTTAGGATATTAATTATTTACAACATTGTTTACAGAATAAATAAAAGATGTTTTATATTTCTTATATCTCCTTCTCTCAATATACCCAATTTGACCTATATACCCTAGGGGCCTCCCTATATATTGAATATTTTGATATGCCTAACCCCTTTATATATTTTTAAGTACATAAGAGAAGGCCAATACATGGAACTCAAATAGTATGTGGAAGTCACTTCCTAGATACATGGACACGATGGTATGTGAGGTGTAATAATGCACTTCCTTATGACTCCCACTATCCCACTTCAATATGCTCCCTACTAGGTGTAAGTATAAACAAGACCCTATGTGGACAACTAGTTGCCTAGGATTGCTATATATGCAATATACCCTAGTAGCTTGTATGTTGGTTACTCAGAGGATTGTGAATATCCCTAGTAGGACTAATAATATTTTATGTTCTTGTTATATAGAATTATTGTATTCTAACTAAAAAAATAGGGTTAATGGTATTGACTATAGTTTTGATAAATTTTAAGTTTATTTAAGATTTATCACAATCAAGGAAGCTCTTGGGACCCAATTTGGTGTTCACATTGGTTTTACTAAAAAGTGAGATAGGAAAATCATAGACGGTCTCTGATTGGCCTACAAGACTAGGTGTGTTTACTCCCTTATTTCCATGGGGTTTAATTTTTGCAACATCTCACATTAAGGATAGGGTTGTTGTGAGCCTAGTCTATATTTTAGTGAATTCAATTTGAAAACACCTATATTTTTCCTTAAAAAAATCTTTGTTGTCTAACCTTACTCTGGTGTTATTCTAGATACAAATGCAACAAGCATAATGTAGCAAATAGTCCCTATTGACTATGTTCTTCTTTTCTTTTGATGATAAATAAAAATATGGTTTTCAATTTATGAGCAAGGGTATAGGAGAAGAATGTAGAACATTAGACCCAAGTTTCTATATGTGATTTTGCTTTAGTGAAAATGAAACATTATAGTTGGTCCCCTAATGACACTAAGAATAAGCTACTTGTTCCTTTTATTATGTTTTCCTTTAATGAATTAAAGAATGAAAAAAAAATTACATGCAAACAAACAAAAAATAGACAATAATGATTCAAAATTACAATGATAAATATGCTAAATTAAAAAATCTAACCTTATTCTATCTTTGTGGAAGTAGCATTGTATAAAGCAAAAGTGTCAATGGTGCTTCCAACAACTAGTAGTGCTTTCATTTTTTGTCCCTGCTTCCATAAAAAATCTATAAAAATAGATAGGAATAGATGAAATCAAATATAGAGGGTTTTGCCTAGATGGAGAGTTGTAACTCCTTTAATTGTCACTAGAACCCTATTTAGAAATGAGATAAGAAAAAAATATAAGTTAAAATGTTGACTATCTACATAGAGATAAAAGTACCATAGATGAGTGATAGTATCATTGGTGTTTTTGACAAAGGGTGGAACTTTAGCTACCTATGACAAATTATTGGATATAAATCATAGTTTCTACTATTTTAGAAACATAGTGCAGTAGTGCCATTGAAACCATAGTACTATGGTGCTTCTGATTATAGGTATAATAGAATAGGTATTGGAGCACAATCCTTGATGATTGGATGATTTGATGAACCCTGACCAAAAAGTGTAGGAGTTTAATAGGGACAAACTATTAGCTATTTGATTACTAAATACATGATTTCCTATGCAAAATATTGAAATGAATGAAATAATTGCTGATGACAACACAAAAGATAACAAATGAGCTAACTGTGAGGAAGCTTTATAGAAATCCATAGCTCCCTTGGAGTATTATCCAAAGATTCTATCAATATTTGCAAGTTGAAGAGGTAGCATAGTTGCATGGCTTGGATGAACTTGAATAACGATAGGATTAAAAAACTTAGCATAAAAATGGGGGTTGGGGATAAGTTCTAATATTTGATTGTCAACCAAGGTGCAATTTAAGTGGTAGACAAGATTGACATAATCATATCCAAATTTGGTAGATAATTGGTACCTACCAACTACCTTTGTTTTTTGTTTTTGATAGTCAATAGTGATGGAATCATGAGCATTGGAATTTTTAAAGATACTTATGCTAGTGCTAAAATGACCATTGCTAGGTTGACTGGATGGGAAATATTAAATTTGATATTTTTCAAAAAGCACTATCACAAAGGAAATAGCATTGTAAATACTACTACCTTGGGTATGTCACTTCCACTTGGAATGCAAGAAATGTCCCTAGATTTGATCTTAATATGCTTGATTGGCTAAGTGATGTAGATGTTATCAAGTTTTGAAGACTTGATGATGTGCTCAAAATTGGATATCTATAGTGTAATATTAGTGGTAGTTATCAACAAATTAGTATATGCCAAGTTGAAATTTGTGATTAGATGAAGATATTATAAGTTTTGAGGAGCTAATGTTTTATTATCCTAAGGATTATTAGGGAAAACCTTTTGGAGGCCATTACTTTTGCATGTAGAAGCATTTTGAGTTATTTTATTCTATCACATGATTTTCAAGCTCTTCGAATTGGTTGTATTTATTTGACTTATTATAGGTGGATTGATATTTTATTGTGTGATTATATTTAATAATTATAACACTAATTAGAGGGAAAATTTACAATATACTATGTCTTGGTCTACGATTTGCCTAGTGATGAGAAGTGCACCCTAGATCATAGGTCAACATTGGATGCTTAGGAATTTCTTCCTATCGGTTCCTTATTGCAAAGCAAAAATAAAAAAGAAATGGGAGAATATAAAAGAGACAAATAGAGGATTAGAAATATATAAAGGATAGAAATATGGATTTAAAAGCAGACAATATTTGTTTAAAAACACTACCACATCCTATGAAAAGCACTTTGTAACTAAACTACATACATGGCCTAAAAAACTAGTCACCAAGAAATGCATTAAAGGAAGTAAAGTAAGCTTAGATAATACCCTTTATTACTATAATAGCCTTCAGTGATAGTCCAAATAGTAGCTATGGCCTAACGAAATAGACCATTTATAGAATTTTATACAAGAAAGAAAAACTATAATGATTAATGCTATGCATCCCTAATATTCTAATAGCCCAAAGTGATAATCCAAATTACAACTTAGACCTAAAAAAATAGACCATCCACAAAGCTTTTCCAAAAATATATAAAGACTATATAGCATGCATACATGAAAGAATTCAGCAACACATTACTAGCAAAGGTTAAGCAACAAGCTAATTCATTAAAATTGTAGATCAAAAATACATATTATACAATAGACAAACACTCAAAATGTTGACCCCCATATTGAGGTAAATTAAGCTAATTATAGTTTTTGTAATGCATTCATCCTAGCTTAATCATTATATATGACCTCTCATAATCCTGACATGTATATGCATAGCCTAGCATAGTTTAACCATCAACATGCTTGGGAGGAGTGGTTATCACTTTCTCGCTCTATTCTGGTTAATTGTTCTAACTTTGTAGTCAATCACACTCCAATGCAACCACATGTGTAAAACCAAAGATACTTATTTGGGTTAAGGCGAATGTTGTGTTCTAACAAGTGGTCAAAGATCTAACAGAGATCATCAAGATGCTCTGAGCATTTCTTGGATTTAGCAATGAGGTCATCTACATAATATTCCATGGTTTTGTGCATGTAATCATGGAAAATATAGGTCATTGTGCCCTAGTAGGCTGCCCTAGCATTTGTAAGGCCAAACGACATGATCTTGTAACAGAATTTCCCCCAGGGGGTCATAAATGATGTCTTGTGTTGATTGACAGGGTTGATCTTGATTTGGTTATAACCTGAGAATCCATCCATGAGGGATATAATCTCATGGCCCACAATAGAATCTATGAGTGGGTCAATGTTAGGTAGGGGAAAGTTATCTTTAGGAAAAACTTTATTTAAGTCATGAAAGTCTATGCAGATGTGAACTTCACCGGAAGGCTTAGGTATGGGGACCATGTTAGAGACCCATTCAGGATAGTCTATGTGTAGCACCCTAAAATTGGTGCAGTAAAACCTTAATAATTACAATTACTATAGTAAATATTCAAATTCAAATTTCAACCTCCAAAACTGCTCCCAAACCGTCGTTTAACCCGTTTCCTCCTTTCTCGTGCCATTTTTAGAGTTTGTTTTGTTCTTTTGATGATATCGTCTCCAATAAGACGATATCGCCTCAAATCGGACGATTTCGTCTGGTGTAGGACGTCCAGATGATCTCGTCCCAAACTGATTTGTGCATAGTTGGAATTTGTTCCAACGGTGTCTCTAATCTGGGCAGAAGCATGTCTATGCCGTTAGAGACCTCCCCCGTTGGAGATCTCCCAAATTGGGATGATCTCCAACCTCCCAACCTCTATCCTAAGCCTATTTAATCCTAGGCCCTCCTCTTAGCATCCCCCTGGCTGAAATTCCTTGTAACTCGAATTCTACACACACTAGACCATCTTAAATCAATGTTTGCATTTTTATTTTTTGAAGTTTGTTTGCAGGAACTTCATTTTTTTTCAGCCGGAGCAAGCTCAATTCATCTCAGACGATCTCGTACAATCTCGGATTATCTTGACCCAATTCGAGACGATTTCGACTGTAGTCCACATTGTGGGCAATTAGTGCCCAGAGTTTGCATTTTATCCACTCTTTTCCACTGCATTATCCTGCATTTAGTTAATTCTATGGTTATTCTTTATTATCCTGCATCTTGGAGTTCACCCATGTAGCTTTAATGTATAATTAAGCATAAATTTTCATTAGATCATTATAATGCATTCATGTCTTAGTTTGATATTATCATTTTAATGTTCTTACTACCATTTTACATCATTACCCTCTGTTATCATAGTTGCATTCTCTGTATTTTGCATCTGTTTCTTTGTTTGCAGGTCTCTGATGAATTCGTCTGACGAATTCATTAGATCTCAGACGATCCTGTCAGATAGGAGACGATCCTGTCAAATTCCAGACGATCTTAACTGCTTAAAAAATTAGAATCTCCATCAAACATTCGGATCAGGTATGGCTCTGTAATTTAGACTTTTCTCTCTGTTTTTTGTATAATTTTGTTCTCTGTATGCATTTAGTCTGCACTTTCATAATAGAACAACTTAGTTTCATTTGGCCAAACCTAGGACTTGGATTATTAAAGATAAAACTAAACACATCAAACACATTCCCAACCTAGGCATGGAAACTACCATTCAAACATTTCCTGGTGAACCCACCATCCATCGAAAAATCACCATAATACACCTCCCCCGAGAGGCGGGACCTTCGCAAGGCCTCTCAGTCTAAGGTACCGCACCATCCTTTTCCCATCCTCCTTCCGGGCATGGATCCTATAGCCTGAAGGCAGGGATGCAAAAAATTTGGAGTGATACATTTTGGTGAACCCGACGTGAATGCATTTAAAACCTTTTGAAAAAAAAAATAAAATAAAACCAAAACATAGATGCATTTCAAATCATCTAAAACTAATAAGTTGCATATCATGTTTATATGGTAGCTCCTAAGAAAATATTAGAAATTACTATAAATGTTGAAAACCAATTTGCAGCCATAGAAATAAATTATGTGCTTAGTGTGCCTGAAACAGATAGAAATCAACTTTTGTGGGATGAAATTGATAGAAGACTAAGTGTCATTTCATCTAGGTCAACAAAACTTAAAAAAATCAAGAGGCTTATCCTAGATAGAATTATGGATCCTCATCAACTCGTCTTTTATCATGAACTTCAGAGAGCCTGCCATAGATGGTTAGCTTATAGGAGAGCTCTTGTGTCTTCAGAATTGTTCACCTTCAAGGAATACCTCGAGAACGCAGCCATTATACACCAGTTCCTAGGTCGTGTAGAAGACCAAGAGGTTGTTCTTATAGATAGGGAAATATGGAATAGAGTTCCTCGAGCTGTGTTATATCGAGAGTATTGCCACGAGCTTTACTTCTATCAACTAGAATCTGAGATAGATAATATCACTATAGCTCTTTTCATTAAATTTTTGAAAGAAAATTTTCAATTTGAAGAAGAACACTTCATGACTCCTGAAGAACTCGAGCCTATTAATGATATTTATAAATTGTTTATAGAAAACTAGATCATTACTTTCAGTATTAGTTCATGCATTTATTGTGTTGTTTGTTATCTTTACAATATTATTACAAAAACAAGAAAAACTAAAAAACATAACAAAAACTAAAACCTTTCATTTTAAATATTATAGTAGGTATATAATTAATATATACCTCTTAAGCTTGTTGCATATATATATATATATATATATATATTTGCTGAAATCTAAATTAAAGCACAATGCCTAAACTTAGGAATGGTAAACAAACTGAAGGAGAAGAAGAAGATTGGTTAGAAGATAAAACTAGAAACCCAAATGTCCTTCCTGAAGATCCTATTTCGGAAGGAGAAACTCTAGATCAACTAGAAGATGACCTAGGTGAATACAATGAACAAGAAGAAAATGTTAAAGAGGATGGATCCTCATCCCCTAGAGTAGCTCCAGATGGAACTATTGCTTTTGACAACTTAGATCATTTCTGGAAATTTTTCAATAATAACATTGGCGCTCTTAATATGGCAGTTTGTATTGATAAAGGGCAAATTAGTGACACTCAAGTAGCCATGGAACATATGTTTGATGTGCACACTAATACCTTGTCTTTCATTGATCAAGAAAGTGATAAGGCTGGACCATCCAATAGATATATGGTCACTATGATTCAGAACATGCCAAAACAACAGGTTACCCAACCTCCTAAGGAACCTGTTATTCAGCCTAAAATCATTCCCACACAAAAGAAAACTTCCTTCACTGCTTTACTTCGCCAAACTATTGATCAATATGCTTCAAGTAAACAAAAACCTAAAATGAATCCAAACACCAATTTTCAACAATCTGGAATATAGCATAATACAACTTCAAAATTCCTTCATAACACCTTTCCTACCAAAAATTTACACAATAGCAACATAGCATCTAATCTTCATGTCCCTCCATCATATGCTCACAAATCCCATATCAATGCCCTATCGAACCAATATGGTGGGCAAACTAGTAATCTGGAAGCCATGGTGAAATAGTTAGCTTTGCGTATGGACCAGATAGATCCTTACCGTCCCTCGTACAATTATCGAGAGATATGTAGTCAACCTTTGGATCCCATAGTTGTAGCACAACCGTACCCTAAGCATTTTACCATGCCCATCCTGCCTATATATAAAGGAACCAAAGATCCCATTGAGCATCTTCACATGTTTAGGATAGCATGTCATGATATATCACATGATGACTTGCTATTACTAAAAATGTTCCCAAAAATTTTATGTGGAATGGCATTAGAGTGGTACTATCAATTGCCCACTCATTCTTTGAGAAACTTTGAAGAAACAGTTGAATCTTTTGTCCATCAATTTAGTGCCTACATCGAGAGGCATGTAACCATTAAAGATTTATACAACTTAAAACAAGACAAGGATGAATGTTTTGCCGATTTCTTAGCTACCTTATAGGGAAATGTTGGACATTTTTATTAATAATTTACAAGAACAAATATCTTATGAGCTATCAACTGCTACTTTAACTACCTTCGATCAGGCTATATATTTAGCTCGAAGAGTAGAAGATGCCCTCATTAGGAGAGGCCAACTTAGGAAGAAGGATGATGAGAAAAAATCCAAAAATCAGTATAAAAACAAACAAGTTGTAGGTGACGGAGTCAAATGTTGCTAATATCAATGCAACAAAAACAATAGAAAATTTTATATTGAAACCGCCTGATAAGCCTCCTCAAGAATTTACTAGATTGAATCAACCGTTATCAACTATTTTACCTCAATTGCTCGAAAGAGGTTTGATCCAATTACCGACTATCCGGGAACCTGATCCAACTATACCCGGATACGTAGTCGACTTACACTGTGATTTCCATAGAGGGCCTGGACACTCTACCAATGCTTGTAAAATATTGAAACATAAAATACAGGATCTGCTTGATAATAATGAAATGCAGGTGCAAGCCTTCCAACCTAAACAAAATGCTCTTAATAACGCTCAAAAGACCATTCCCCAAAATCAAAATCAAAATGCTAATCAATCATTAGACATATTTCAACACCCTTTACCAAGACATGGTAAAGAGGTGGCCAATCAAATCGAACATCATAATGTTCCTCCTCCTACCCGATATGTAGGAACTATTAGCGAACATTTACCTAATCATGATTTACAAAAAATTGACACAACTTTATCCATGGTCACAACCAGGCCCCTACATAATATTCAAACTCTGGATCCTAGTGATATAGAATCAGATACTGAAAGTGAAATAGACATAACTTCAAACCAATCGAATAGTTCTGAAAACGAATTAGATCCTATTCAACCCATCACAGATGCTATGGTTCTAGAAGAACCATTTCCTATAAGAGTTACTACTCGACCCTCTTCTAATCAATTCCTCCCAAATGAACAAGCCATAAATTCTCAACCGAGACCAATTCAGCGTCTTCAATATAACATTGTAGGTACCATTGGAGTCGTTACCCGACAACAGGCTCAAAATTCTCAACAAGAACCAAACCAGAATGATGGATCAGCTCCATTTGTTTTGAAAAATCCCAATAAAGGGAATCATGCTTCCAATGTTCAATTTAAACCCCCTTACAATATTAATGAGCAATTATCCAATACTACAACCAGAATTTCCCTTTTGGATTTATTAAGATCTTCTCCTACCCATAGGGATGAGTTGATGATTACATTAAGCCAAATGATGGTACCTCAAAACATTCAACCTGAAGCCATGGCCAATACTATCATCACTAGAGAGATCGATTGTATTGATTTTCAGGATAAAGACATCCCACAACATAGTTTACATAAGGATAACCCCCTATACATTACTGCTCTAATTGGAGATGTAGTTGTTAAACGAGTCCTGATTGATAACAGTTCATCTCTAAACATTTGCACTTTTGACTTTTACCAACGATTTGGCTTTAGAAGTGATGAAATGAAGAAAACTGACATGATTATCAAAGCTTTCAATGAAAAAACACAAGAAACGTGTGGAGTTATTACCATCCCATTACAAGTTGGTCCTCGAACTCTAGATACCACCATGTTTATTGTACATTGCCCCGCATCGCACAATATACTCGGGTCGTCCTTGGATCAATGCAATGCAGGCTGTCCCATCAAATTTACACCAATGTGTTAAATTCAAATTTAAAAATTAGTTGGTCACTATTCACGGTGATCCTAGACCCTTTGATATGTGTGCTTTGGCAGAACCTGTTGGAGTGCAATTTTGCCCTGCTCTGTCATCCACACATCCTAATTATTATTTTTCATTTAAACTGTGAAACACACACCCATAGCTTCACCTATTTCTCCTCCATTAATTTCATCCTCATATATAGATCAACAATCTTCTAAACAAACCACTTTAGAACCTCAAAAAGATCTTCAATCTACAACCAATCCTTCATGTTCTATCCCTATAATTTCAAAACCTATAGACCCATCTATTAACACTTCCACATTATCAACATCTATCATACCTTCCACATATAAAGATATAGGGAATGATCCTTCTACATCTTATGCTCTTTCTAATGAACTTTTACCAGATTTATCCACAATCTTAATATCAAAAAAACAAATGCTTTCACGCAAGATTCAATTCTTTTAAATAACTTGCCACCATCTCCTCGTACTTTGGGCCTCCCACAACCTATGGGAAGTACTTACCAAGTCGAGAGTTGTGCCTTCATTTATAAAGGATATGACTGAGGAAGAATCCCTTGGAATATCAAAACTCATCATGAGGGATATGCTCGATGTTATTTTACCAATGAATATATTAAAGCTAAACCCATAATGCTTAAAATGGGATATAAAGGGAAAGGCTTGGGACCTTTCCAAAATGGCATGAAAGAACCTTTTGAGGTAGAACCGTGGCCTGCCCGCTATGGTGTGGGCCTATTTCCTAGTAAGGGTCAACCCTTTCCTTTTGAATATGATGATCAACTCATATGTTATCAAGATTATTTGGATAGGCGTGATGATTTGCCTCTAAAAAATTAGTCATTTACATGTAACATGCTATCCATAGCCTACCCTGAAATGATTACTGACTCCAATGAGGTGTTGGAAGGATATATCTTCCACGATGTCTCTGTTAAAGAGATGTTACACAATGGATTTTATTTTGATGGTTCTATACCAACTATAGCTCATCTTGAGACCATTAATCCTCAAGATGAATTATCCAACTTAACCTTACAAGAATTACAAGAATTGGGTGTTTCACCCACCCCACCTAATTTTGAAAGAGATCTACACATGGAGGTAGAAAACATCATTAAAATTAATATTGGAACGGAGGATAGTCCTCACATAATAAATATTGGATCAGAATTAAGTCGAAAAAAACAAGAGCAATACATTGCATTCCTTAAAGAATATGAAGATGTCCTCGCTTGGACATATGAAGATATGCCAGGTCTAGACCATTCTATAGTCATGCATCACCTAGTGGTCCATCCGGATGCTAAACCTGTTAAACAAAAACTTAGAAAAATGCATCCCAAAGTGGCTTTGCTAGTCAAAGGGGAGTTAGAAAAACTCCTGAATGTTGTTTTTATACAAGGTATTGATTATGCTGAATGGATCTCAAATGTAGTTCCAGTTACCAAGAAAGAAGTCACCAAAGTTAGGGTTTGCACAGATTTTAGAGATATTAACGTTGCATGCCCTAAAGATGATTTTCCTCTTCCAAACATGGATCAAATCATTGACTTTACTGTCAAGAGTGGGATGATGTCCTTAATGGATGGATTCTTCGATTATAATCATATTAGGATAGCTCCTAAATATCAGGCTAAAACAGCCTTTATTACCCCCTGCAGTACCTTTTGTTGGAAAGTGATGCCATTTGGCTTAAAGAACGCAGATGCAACCTATCAACGAGCTATGACTTATATTTTTCATGATATGATGCATGATATCCTACATGATTATGTAGATGATATTATAGCTCGCTCTATTAATGAAGATAATCATTTAAATGATTTGAGAAAATTTTTTAATCGATTACGAGAATATCTTATTCGATTAAATCCAGCCAAATGCATATTCGAAGTTAAGTCCGGTAAACTATTAGGGGTTTTAGTTTCTTTACATGGTATCGAAATTGACCCTCTCAAGATTTTAGCTATTACTGATATGCTCGCACCTACTAATATATCTGAGTTACGAAGTTTACAAGGTAAGCTTCAAGCCATCCGTCGCTTCATCGATAAGCTGGCGAACAAAACCGGTCCCTTTCTTAAACTTCTGAAGAATGATTTCCCTTTTAATTGGGATGACAAATGTAAAGAAGCTTTTGAACTTCTCAAACAATACCTCCTTAACCCACCTATGCTTTCACTGTGTAGACCTGATCGCCCATTTCTCCTGTATATTTCAGCTCGGATTCTCGCCTTAGGAGCTATGTTAGCTCAGCTTGATGATGCGAAGAGAGAACGTGCTAATTATTATATTAGCCGAACCTTCGTTAGTTATGAAACTCGCTACACAACATTATAAAAACTATGTCTAGCAGTCGTGTTTGCTACATAAAAATTATGCCATTATATGCTTAATCAGAAAACTTATGTCATTGCTAAATATGATCCCTTGAGGTATCTCATGAGTCGACCTTATTTATCGGGTCGCATAGCCAAGTGGGTTCTTGCTCTAAGTGAGTTTGACCTCATGTTCATAGGAAAGAAGTCCGTTAAGGGTCAAATCATAGTAGATCAATTAGTCGTTGCACCCTTAGAGTCTACCCATCCCCTCATCATTGAGATTTCCGATGAATGCCTTCAATTAGAGGCAAACCATATTGAACAATGGTCCTTATACTTTGATGGAGCCCGATGCATGAGTGGGGCTGGTGCGGGTATTATTTTAATATCCCCACAAAAACATCTTATTCCTCTGTCCTTCAAATTGACATTTTCTTGCACCAACAATACTACTAAATATGAAGCTCTAATACTTGGATTACGAGCTGCCTTGATGCTAAAAATTAAACATCTGTTAGTTTTTGGTGATTCTCAACTTTTTATAAACCAAATTAATGAAGTTTATCAAACCAAAGATGATAAACTACGCCCATATAAAGCCTATTTTTTGCAATTAATGCCTTTATTTGATCAAGTTACCTTGGAAGCTATTCTTCGAACTTGCAACCGTGAAGTTGATGCTATGGCCGTAGTTGCATCTCTCCTGCCCTTGGAGTTAGATGACGAATATACCACTATCATTATTCGTCGACTCTAGGAACCCACTTCAAAAAATTCATGCTTAGAACCTTTGGATGTGTTTCTAATCAATGAAACTACTCCTGAACCTTGGTATACGGATATATTTTATTTTCTCCAAAATGGGACTTTCCCTACCAATTCTAATAGAAACCAGCATCGGTTATTACGTAGACGAGCAAGTCGATTTGTAATAATTGGCAATACTTTATATAGGAGATATTTTGAAGGTATCCTATTGAGATGTTTGAATCTAGAAGAATCCAAATCAGCCTTGAGTGAAGCCCACGATGGATCTTGTGGAGGACACTTCAGTGGTAGTGTCATTGCTAAAAAGCTCCTTAGGATAGGATACTTTTGGCCTACCATGGAGAATGATGCACATGATTATGTGTGCCATTGCGACAAATTCTAGAAACATGCTGACCTTGTCCATGCGCCTACATAAGAACTACAGACTATTTCATCTCCTTGGCCCTTTTCAAAATGGGGTTTAGATATTATTGGCAAAATCAATCCTGTGTCATCTGATGGACACAAATTCATCATAACTGCCACCGAGTATTTCACAAAGTGGGTTGAAGCTATGCCTTTAGCTTCCTGCACCGGCACACAAGTCTCTAAATTTATTTTTAATCAAATCATTTGTAGGTTCAAAATTCTTGCAAATCTCATCTCTGATAATGGAACTTGTTTCAAAAATAAATATGTTAAAAAATTATGCCAAAAATATAAGATTCAACATCGTCGGTCCACTCCCTATTATCCTCAGGGTAATGGTCAAGCAGAAGCATCTAACAAAACCTTAATCAAAATTCTCAAAATATTGGTAAATAAATCTGGCCGCGACTGGCACATTCAGTTATATCCAGCCTTGTGGGCCTATCGAACTAGTGTTCAAACTCCCACTGGAACTTCACCTTTTGTTTTGGTTTATGGTGTTGAAGCTGTTTTTCCCTTTGAATTAGAAGTTCCTTCTTTGGCTCTACTACTTCAAGATACCGAAGTAGGAGATGAATATCGAGCTAGAAGACTCAGTCATCTGGAACTCCTAGATGAAAAATTCATCAATGCTTTGGAGAATCTCCGTGCCTACCAAAACAAGCTTAAAAGATCATATGCTAAAAAAGTTCGTCATCGATCCTTTGAGATCGACGACCTTGTTTTAAAATAAAATCAAAAAAATACTAATGCAACTAAGGACCTTAAAGGTAAATTTGAGCCCAATTGGCTTGGACCATACATTATCACTGCTAAATTTGAATCAGGAGCATACAAATTATCTACCTTAGATGGTAAAGAACTTAAAGAACCCATGAACATTTTGCATCTTAAACGTTACTATGTATAAATTTGGTCATTTCATCCTTGTATATATTTGTTTAAAATATTCCAAAATCACTATCTTGTATTTCTTTCAATTTATAAATTCAAAAATACCAAAAACATTCATAATTATCAAAATATTCAAAACTACTTCTTGTATTTATTTATGGCACTTGTTAATTCTTTCAAAAACTAAAAAAATAATAATAAAACTAAAAAAATAGCAATATTCTTGACTCTTTCGAAACCAAAACAACATAAATAAGAAAGAGAGAGTCAACATTCTCAAAACTTCTCAAAAAGTATTTATATATATCTTCTTACAAATGTTGCAGTTATATGTTTCAAATTATTTTGGATAAATTAGCATTTATTTGGAATCCCTCACTTTCACAAACACAAAATAAATATCTTGATTTTTATCTGACATGATTACTAATCTATCTTATATAAAAATCCACCAAATTCAATAAAATAAAGTTTGAGCATAGAGAATTGATCTTGTTATTTACTTAAACCAAGCACATCCTTTCACAATAAAATGATTATATTTGTAATATCCATGCTATGCTACATAGTAGAAGTGGTTTCTTGAGCGAAAAGTTTCCCCTGCTATCCTATCATGCACATGGTCTAGAATCTTTGAGAATTGGCAAAAGGACAAGCTCACCCCTACCCGGAATAAAAATCCCTTGCTCTACAGCTAATCCGAGCAAGTATCCCTAGCATAGAAAAAAAAAAAGCAAAGTTCCAAAAAAAGAGAAAAAGAAAAATATTATTTTATATCATTACAACATTATCAAGAAAAAATACAAAAGAAAGCAAAAGCAAAAGCAATAAAATCCCTTTCCCTACCCTTTGAAAATAAAAGAAGGGTTGATGAGCTTGAATCCCTGGAATTCTCAATTATTCGAAAACTGTGAGGTAAGCCCCATAACAGGTGGTTTGTGCCCAACCCGCTTGGCCTTGGGTAACTCCTAGCATGGTGATATGTCTGTCACATTAGCGACCTTCTTTTGTACAGACCTATGTTTGCTTATGGATTAGCTAGCTCTTGATAATATGACTTACATAGTAGTCTAGTATGGTTATATGCATCTACATCATGGTTAATGAACACTTATTTGGTTCATTCAAATCACTTGTATCAAATTATCTTGCTCCAAACTGGTAAATGAACATAGAAATTGCACACACATTTTGTATTTGAGAGATTTTGTGTATCATTATGATAAATCAAGATTGGAAATGAACTCACATATGCACATGGGATTCCTTATAAATATAACTTTTGTCTCTAAGATACTTTGAAATATTTTTTGCAAATTGTCTGGAATAATTCATTTTCTTCTTTAAAGTACAGTTGTTTAGACAACTACATACATAATAGAAAAACTCAAAATTTCTTTCAAAACCATACAATCAAAACACACTATATATATATATATATATATATATATATATATATATATATATATTGTTGACTTTCACGATGATGGTATAGTTCCAAAACCAAAATTGGAATTTTATGCCTAGCACAAGTCTTCCTCTTCATATTTTCTGTCAACCATGCAATAAAACTCTCTTTTTGGATTTCGCGATGATGGTATAAGCCTATACCTACATATTCTATGCCTAGCACAAACCATTGTGCCAATTTTTATTCCCCATTTATTTGAAAATCATGAAAACCATATGACTTAAATCATTCTGTTATACAATTATGTTTTTTTTGACAAAAAGCATGCACATTATCACTATTTCATGTCATTATGTCAACCTTCAATTTTGCAATGATGGTATAATTCCTAGGGAATTATCCAAAAAATTTATCACACTTAGGAATTTATGCCTAGAAAAAATCATTTTAACATTATTTCATGCATACTATTTTTATGAAACTCTAAAAACAAACCATCATCATCATCATTTGCACCATTGCACCAAAGTCTTAAGACAGTCTCTTAAGCACTCTTTTACTTTTTAACAATATTTCTATACTGGGATTAGCTTGACGACCGAGTGAGCGGCGACTCTATGAAATGGTCTATAATAGCGACAATGTCCTTTGAAATTATTGTTAAAAGTCTTTTTATTTTTATCAAATCACCACATCACAAACAACCAATTTGTTCTATCAGATTATTTCATTTAAATTTTAAAGCATCTATTAAAAACCATACATACTTCCAAATGACATAATTACATGAATCATTAAATCAATCACACTTCAAACATTAAAGCATTATACAAACGCATAAGACAAGTCATATGATCAAAAAATATCTCATCTATATATATATCAAATATATGTACATCATCTCAAAAATAGATTGGTATGCCACAATGTACATCTTGCTTTTCCGTGTTTTTACCTCAAACGTTTGATTTGGGTAAAAACACGGAGGGGGCACCATAGTAAGCTGTCATACGATTCGACCAAGAATCGTCGCCTAAAAATGGGAATAATTTTTGCTTTCTCATAGATCGAGAAGAACTCATATTTAACGCATTTTCTTCGAAAAATTCGCTAAAGAGGGGGCAAAATGTAGCACCCTAAAATTGGCGCAATAAAACCTTAATAATTACAATTACTCTAGTAAATATTCAAATTCAAATTTCAACCTCCAAAATCGCTCCCAAACCGCCGTTTAACCCGTTTCCTCCTTTCCCATGCCATTTTTAGAGTTTGTTTTGTTCGTTTGACGATATCGTCTCCAATAAGACGATATCGCATTAGATCAGACGATTTCGTCTAGCGTAGGACGTCCAGATGATCTCATCCCAAACTAATTTGTGCATAGTTGGACTTTGTTCCAACGACGTCTCTAATCCGAGCAGAAGCGTCTCTGCACCGTTAGAGACCTCCCCCGTTGGAGATCTCCCAAATTGGGATGATCTCCAACCTCCCAACCTCTATCCTAAGCCTATTTAATCCTAGGCCCTCCCCTTAGCATCCCCCCTGGCTGAAATTCCCTGTAACTCGAATTCTACACACACTAGACCATCTTAAATCAATGTTTGCATTTGTATTTTTCCAAGTTTGTTTGCAGGAACTTCATTGTTTTTCAGCCGGAGCAAGCTCAATTCGTCTCAGACGATCTCGTACAATCTCGGACGATCTCGACCCAATTCGAGATGATTTCGATCGCAGTCCACATTGGGGGCAATCAGTGCCTAGAGTTTGCATTTTCTCCACTATTTTCCACTGCATTATCCTGCATTTAGTTAATTCTATGGTTATTCTTTATTATCCTGCATCTTGGAGTTCACCCATGTAGCTTTAATGTATAATTAAGCATAAATTTTCATTAGATCATTATAATGCATTCGTGTCTTAGTTTGATATTATCATTTTAATGTTCTTACTACCATTTTACATCATTACCCTCTGTTATCATAGTTGCATTCTCTGTATTTTGCATCTGTTTCTCTATTTGCAAGTCTCTAATGAATTCGTCTGACGAATTCATCAGATCTCAGACGATCCTGTCAGATAGGAGACGATCCTATCAAATTCCAGACGATCTTGACTACTTCAAAAATAAAAATCTCCATCAGACATCCGGATCAGGTATGGCTCTGTAATTTAGCCTTTTCTCTCTGTTTTCTGTCTAATTTTGTTCTCTATATGCATTTAGTCTGCACTTTCATAATAGAACAACTTAGTTTCATTTGGCCAAACCTAGGACTTGGATGATTAAAGATAAAAATGAACACATCAAACACATTCCCAACCTAGGCATGGAAACTGCCATTCAAACATTTCCTTGTGAACCCACCATCCATTGAAAAATCATCATAATACACCTCCCCCGAGAGGCGGGACCTTCGCAAGGACTCTCAGTTCGAGGTACCGCGCCATCCTTTTCCCATCCTCCTTCCGGGCACGAATCCTATAGCCTGAAGGTAGGGATGTGAAAAATTTGGAGCGATACACTATGGGTACTATGAAGTCTACATATAAGAGCTTTTGGAGCTCAATTTTTACTAATAACACAACCGTTGGGTGTATGCATCGTAACTTTTGCCTTACTGGTTTTACGTTTTAATCGAGTGTGAGTTTGTGAACTACTAGGGCGGGATCGAGTCCTAGCATATCATTTTATGACCATGCGAAGACTCGAATATACTTACAAAGGAAATTTATGAATAAAATGCACTCCTCGGGTGAGAGGTTGGTAGCTAATTTAAATATGTGAGGGGTTTCAGGATCATCACCTATGTCAATGTCAATGGTTTCCTCGATAAGCATGTGGGAACCATCACACAATTGTTATATAATTGGAATAATATGGAGGTCATCGGTGGCCTTGATAAATTTATATTCATCATCTAGGTAAATATCCTTGTGATGCACCTATAGTATGTGAGGTGGTGCAAATGATGAAGGGGCATTCATATCATGCAATATGTATGGTGAGAGTAGGAAATCTTAGGGTGCCAGTATGGGTGATATGTGCACAAGATCGATGAAGTTGGGATTTGGTGTATCATCTTGTGTTGGCTGGTGTGTGTATGGTAGTGGAAATAAAACATCCACCTTGATCATATTAACTGATGTTGTGGGGGATGTGGGTGGTGAAGAATCTGGTGATGACGACTCGATAACTTGCGAGCATCCTAAAAGGCTTAAAGGAGGGTGCAAGATGACTAGTGGAGAACGTGGTCGAGTAGCATCTCATTGAAATTGCTGATGTATAGGCAATAACAAGGCTAAATATGTTGGTGATGATGGTGGAGATGTTGCATCATACCCAAGGGAATGATCATTCAAGGATAGGGTCACAGATTTGCTCATTAATTCATCGACACAACATGAAGATGTGTTGTTGAAATAGGGGGATTATTTGAAGAAATCACATGGAATTGTGATGGTAGATTGATTTGATGAGGTATCTTCTAGGATTTCCATGTCAATGTATTCCTCCAAAGTGTGCGTTGGAAGAGGAGAAGGCCACAGGGAAAGATCCTAAAGCTCATCCTCTAGTGTACGGACAATGGTTGGGCGATAAAATAAGCCAGATTTGTCAGTAGGTGATTGGACATGAGGGTTAATGGGAATCCACACCAATGGAAATGTTGAAGGTAGCATAAGGCAAAATAGGGATTAGCCAGGTGATCAATTGTACCACAAAATCTAGATTGTGGTGGTGGAGGTACTACATATGGGAGTGAGGAATCAACTTCGACATAGACAAAGTTGGTATGATTATTAAGGATCCTAGTAGTATGACGGTTCCAATAGTCAACACTGAGACTGAGGAGTAGCCAAAGTCTCATGTGGATTGGATGATGGGTAGATGTACATGGGAATCATGCACATTGTAATCCCTTAGACATGAGTTTGTCATAAATATAGATATACATGGTGTTGCATTCCCTAGTGAATGAGGTGGCAAATCCAAATCAAATGATGAAGGGAAGATCTAATATTATTTAATAGTAGTGGCAGAAGGATGTAATAGTTGGTTATATAAGTGAGATGCTCATTTCTCCCACTCATGGAATTTAGCTATGATGGCTGGTATAGGATGATTGGCCTATGGGAATTATGAAGGAGGGGGCGTAGGTGTTGGTACTAGACTATGCGAGGAAGTGAATGACCTAGTCCATGGACAAAAAGGAAGGGGAGGTGTGCACGGTGTAATGAGTATAGGAACTTTCATAGAGGAGAATGATTGAGGTGGAGTGATAGGGTGCAATATGGGTGGCAATGGTGGTTGTGGCATTGAAGGTGAGTTTGTAGAGGATGAAGGTTGGGATAGTTGTAGTGATCATAATATGGGAGGTGAGAATGATATGGTAATGGTATTAGGCACTACAGATAATGGTGCTAATGGTGCTGACACTAAAGCATGTGTCCTTGATGAGTATTGGCATAATGAGGTGGATGTAGGGGAGGATGTTGATGCTCTGATTGATTGATGGGAAAAAATAGGGAACAGTTTCATGGACAAGAAGAAAGGTACATGTGTAAGAACTACAATATTGTAGAATTTAAAGGGATCCCTATCAACATGGATGCAATGGATAAGTTTGTTATGGATGTACTTGAGGCAATGGTGTAGCATGGAAGGGACACGTTTCATATCCCTGATCCATGGGTGACCAAGGAGGATGTTGTACTGCATCTCCCCTTGGATAATATGGAAGAGGATATAAATAATACAAATACCTACTAAGATGGGTAGTACTAAGGATCCTACCGTAGGTCTCATAGAGTCATCAAACGTGTGTAAGTCAAGTGAATGCATGACAAAGTGGGTTGGTGGACTATGTAAATGGTGTAGAGCTACTGTAGATATGATACTAATGGATGATCCCATATAAATAAGGACTCGCTTGTAGGTGATGTCATTGATAGTGGCTTGTATATGGAGAGGAGGATCCTCTCCTTCTAAAATTTTTTTATCTCATGGTTGTGGAAACTAATGGATGGTTGGAGGCATCACGGGATGTTCCCTACAAATTTTACAAATGCATTTGTATCATGTGTTTCTAAATCTATAGAACGTAAAATGTCATTCAATGCCTCGCAATGAGGTTGAGATTGTTGTAAGAGGTCAAAAATGGATAATTGCATAGAGGCATTACATAACTAATGGGTGAGGCTACCATGGATCATGATCACATTTTGGGGTGGAGGTGGTATAGTGCTAGGAGTCTGGGAAACCTATGGTGATGTGAATTGGGCTAACAAGGAGACAATAGGTATCATATGACATGATGGGTATCGTTGGTTTCATGTGGTAATATTTATCATGCCTACCACATCGCACAATGGAGGATCACGTTGGACACTATTCACTTGGTGAGGTGGTTCTGGAGGATTTGTTGGAGGTCTTTGGGTATTGGTTCCTCTATGGTCAGGTAGAGGATTCTGGAAGATCCCTAGGTTTTGGTTTTATAGGACCAAAGGGTTTGATACCTAAATGGTACCCCGATCGATTAGGTCCTACACTTGAGCTTTGAAAGAGTGACATGATTTGATATTATGGCCATGCAGTCTATGGTACAAACAATAGGCTTACTCATTGTATCCATGAGGCTTAGGTATGTTTGGATATAATGGTTAGATATAGGGTAGAAGGAGGTGGCCATACTCATGTAACCTATGGAATAGGGCTGGTAAGGGTTTGAAAAGTGGTGTAATATTATGTTCTGGAACTTATGAACACATGCCACAAGACTATTAAGACCTATGTGGGGAAGGCACATTGGTTTGGAATACTTATTGTTATGGAATGTAAGGTGGTGGACTTGGTGCGGGTGCTAGGGTAGCAACTACCACTTGGTTGGCTTATGGAGGCTGAGGATAGGGTTGGTTGGGTGTGTTTCTATTAAAATGGAAGTTTGAACTATAGTTAGGCTTTGATCTTAACTTAATTTTACTAGATTGGACTTTGATGTCTTCGATAACCTTTACCTATGAAATGGCTTCCTCGAAGGTGTGGCTTTGGTGGAGCTATAGGGAGGTAGAAATGTGTTTGTAGCAACTCTTGGAAAATAGTGTCACTAGCTCAGTGGTAGGGATCCTATGGGTAAGGTCATGGATGCTTGCTCTCCATATAGACACAAACTCAGTGATAGGTTCATCGTAAGCCTATCGTAGGGCGTAGATGTCTGAGAAGGTAGTCTTATTTTTATATTGATTGAGAAGTGTTCTAAAAATGTTTTTGCTAATTTATCAAAGGTATAAAGGCTATGTTGTGGTATCATGTTATACTAATATAAGGCTTGTCCTACAAGGGAGATGAAGAAGGTACGCAACATAAGGGGATTGCTACTATGAATCTGGTAGCAGGCTGAGCGATAATTATTGGCATGCTCTTTGGGATCTTCCTTACCTTTATACTTATCAAAATTTGGGATCTCAAAGTGGTAGGGATAAGGTGGAATGGAGATGGATGGATGAACTATCTCATTATAGAGTTCATCATAGGATGATTTTTGTGGCCCATAGCTAGTTGTGTGCAAGTTTAACATCTTGACTTCATCTCAAAAGAGTTGAATCTTAGGTGTTAAGGCCATGGAGGGTTGAGCTAGGGTTGGTTGAGCCTGGAAGTGCGATGGATAGTGAGGTTTTTGTTGTTCTTCCCCATATTATGGAGGGAATTTTTCTAGATGGTCTTGTTATGATGGGTATTAAGTGGTATATGAAGTAGAGGCTAGTGGGATACTAGGCTACAAAATAGATGTTTGTTGAGGGTAGTAATATTGTGATTGGGATGTGTGTTATTGTGGTAGGATTCCCTTCTAGGTAGGAGCCTACTATAATGGTTGGGGCATAGGATGTGATGACCATAAAGGAGGAGGAATGAAAAATACAGCCCTGGTAGGTGAGAGTGGAGGTATCAATGCTACTGGTGCTAGGTATGGTCGAGGTAAGGTGTCAAAGGCTATGACTTGTTTCTATCTTAAAGGATAGGTTGTGTCAAAACTAAATTGTGTGGAGTATCCTAAAGAAGTAGGGGTATAAGCTACGGGTCTTGATCCATAGGTAGGAGGGATACTAGTGGTAGGTTCTTGGAAAGGAGGAGGAGGTATCCTAAAGGTCACCAAGGGTGAGGGTATAGTAAAGGATTGGGTATTGTATACTCTAGGTGCCTGAGATATAGGTGGGAATACAACAAAAAAATAAGGGTAAGCTTTTGAAGTAGGAGCTTGGGAAGAGGAGGTGGTGCCTGTGTCCACTCTTGAATGAATTTGGATTTTTGGTTGTCATTGATGATATTGAGTGGTTTGGGTTTGGAGAGGCTTTTGTGATAAATCCTCAAACATTGTAAAAAATGGCTGCTAATATGATGATGGTTGGGACTCTTGAGAGGAGTATGGGTGTGATGTTTGAGAAAGTGTTTGTTGTTCCTATAGAGGATGTTGTTGTTGCGTGGATTGGAATGATGGCCTCTAGGTGCCTGTGGTAGAAGAGGAAGGCTCTGAAATCATTCCCATAATAGTAGTGAATGATGTGATGAATTTGGTTCAAGAGGGAGGAGTCATTATCAAAAAGATATTGAGATAGACTTTGGAAAAAGGGTGTGCAAAAGTACGAGAAGTAGGTGTGATCTCCTCATCTATGGTAAAGAATGGATGAGGCTATCTTGGCACCGTGTAGATCATGTGGTCACAAAATATATCAGGTGGATTAGGCAAGTATGGGGATGAAAGAAGTGGATAATATTCTACAAGTGAAGTAGAGAGGGCTTCACTCAACGTGGATGTCTCATCTTGAGGTGTCGTATGTGTAAACTGTAGATCAGACCCTATGAGTAAATTAGGTGTGTGTATGGCCTTCTCCTTCATAATCGAAGGAGTATGAGGGGACTGACTAGAAGAGGTGGTAGGTGACTCCTCTATAAGGTGTGTTTGCTCGCATGCTCTACTATGGGTGATAATAGGCATTGCAGTGTGTGTCATGTCATGAAGGTTTAGAACTATGTAGGAATTAGAATCTGTAGTTCTAAGTGTACTGTGTGAAGGGGTTTAGGAATAACCCTATATGGTGTGGACTCGACTGTAGCTAATAGATAAGTAAATAATGATGTGTTGTATGTAGTTTGAACAATAAAGTGATAAGTGGTGTAATGTGCTAAAACTAGTTTGTGATCATGCAAACAATGGTAAACTGGAATCAGTTCTAAATGTTGAAAATAAAAGTGTTTTGTTCATTTATGTGTTTTGATGTAGATACCTCCTAGGTAATATCATGGGTAATGGAGTGAATAAACTAGAATATCAGGAATGTCATCGGTATGGAACCTCCTACAACACCCAAATATGCACTAAATAGAATGATATCGCGATGTGTGAGTGGTGACCTATATGGAAGGCACAGTAAAATGATATCCTAAAAGGGGGGAACCTACTATACTAAAGTCAGTTCGCTATATCTTCTCACGAGAAGAGGTGGAACTATTTGAGACCTGCTACTAGCATACCCATGCTTTCATTGCACCCTCGGGTGGTCTTAGTCAAGAATGAAAGTTATCGTGTTCACTGATTATGTAAACCTTGTGAACAAATGCATCTAATCCTCTCCCACTTTGAAGGTAACTTCTAGTTATGAAATCCAGAAGCCCAATCTCAAAAGTGAGGGATTTTTTGATGAAGAAGTCCAGAAAACCACTCCTATGGGGATACTAGGTGTCTAGGGACGTGAGATGGTGGAGGGTATTACTCCTACCACACCAGTCTCGAGTGATGGATTGGGGAAGAAGTCCAATCTCACCACTTGTTTAAAATACCATGTGTGTGTGTGTGGGTTTGAGTTTTGCTAACAATGTTATGTAAAATAGGAAATCTAACTAATTTCCTTTTCGAATTAAATTCTAGCCCTAAATATGGTTTTTGAAAGCAAAGGCTAAAGTAAAAGGTGTTTTGTAAAATAAATCTAATCCTATGTGCCTATTGGAAAAGAAATTTAGCGTATTCTATAAAGCATATAAACAAGCAATGTGAAGGTGTAAAAATAGGGGTTTATGGAACCCTAATTTTTAAAGACATGGAGAAATGTAAGAAATATTTATACAAGGATAGATAGGCAATCCTAGGTCAAGTATGTGAATGGAAATGCAACAATTATGACTTACCTTGGGAATTTTTAAAAGCAAAGTGGAAACCCTAAGTTAATTACAAATGAAAGAAATATAAAATTTGTATTTACAAAAAGGAATTTGTGATTTTCTTTGATAGAACATGCAAAAGGGAGTTTAAAAACCCTAATTCTTAAAAGCATGAGAGAAATTGGACTTTGATTTTTGTACAAAAATGAAATTCAAAATTGCTTCAAGAAAAGTGTATAAGAAAGATTTACAAAACCCTAATCCTAAATTTAAACTTTAGAATTAAGAATCTGAAATGCTTTTGTAATGGAAATGGATGCTATGGAGTGAAGAAGTAATGGAGAACTTATGCTACATGTGATTTAGAAAAAGAAACCCAAAATTTATCCAACATTTACAAAATCAGACTTGCTGGTTTTGTGCAGGTTTCTACAACTAAAGTAGCATTTCTAACATGATGGATATGTAAGGAAAGGGAAATTTACCAAATGTACTTGTGCATTTACTAGTAAATTTCTCCTTACACATAAATTACAAAACAAAGAAAATTTGGGAGAATACCTAGAGTTTGATGCTATAGGTGGTCTGGTTTACTTCTCTGCTACTTACCCCTACAATTTTGGGGGTTTTTGAGGCTTGTAGGATCAATTCACAGGATCGGGGGTGAACTGAATTTGAATTCATAGGTTGAGGGGAAAATCATATTTAGAGGTCTAAAATACATGTTCTTATGGTTTGAGGGATTTCTAGGGCTTCAATAGTCTTTGTATCACTTAGATTTTGTACCTGTAAAACATAAAAATAGTGGATTATGTCAGATTCATTGTAAACTACTCTAGCACAATCCATTGTGGGGGTCCCACCGAGCATGCTAGAATGAAATGGGTAAAAGAGAGCATTTGATCTAATAACAAGTTATAAACACAAGTCATTCAAAAATATGTATTTTATTCATGATAAGATTGCTTATGTGTTACAAATGGGGGAATTCCCCTTTTCTTTCTTTTCATGAATATACAATAGGCCTGATGCCTTCTCTTGGGTTCCTTAGTGTAGATGGGCTTTGTGTATAGCGTGTGCCACCACGGGTTTGTATTTGCTATTGTTTCCCTCCTTGCTCCTGTACTAGGCCTACAAAATGGTGTTAGTAGGTTTGGGGGCTTGCCTTAGTTAAGCCCCATAGTAAGAAAGACAAATCGACTCATAAAACATGATAAAAACTAAAATAAATGATATGGAACCTCATAAAAACACCAAATGAAGCCTACGTCCAATATTTGGAGTGATTTGGGCCATGTAGATCCAACTCGCAAGCTAGGGGTGAACTGGTGCCGAATTTGTAGGTCGGGAGGTGAATTTAGCTATGAGTGTTATTTTTTGGAAATCCTTTGGTGGAAAAGATCCTTAGGTACTGTATTACTGATGTTCATGTTCAGAATTTTGTTTTTGTGCTTCTATACACATTTTGGCAGAGTTTTTGTACTTTGGCCATAAGTGGAGAGAGCTCTAGAATAAGGTTTTGGGCCTACTATTTGTAATAAAACCCAAGGTGCAAGGGGGTTAGTTAGGAGAACTAGACCCTAAGGTGAGGTTCCATGGAGGTTAGGTTAAAGTTTGTGAGGTGGTTTCCTCACATTCCCTTAGGTTAGGTTCTTGAGAAATATCCTAACTAACCTAGTGCACACACATGTGGGAGGGAATAATTAGGACTAATTAGGGTTTAAGAACCTAATTAACATTTTTAGCCCTAAAAGTGCACTTAAGTGAAGTCACTTTAAAATTAGATTTAACAATTGACTCAATTAATACTTTTACCAATTAATAGCCCCGTGGGGGCCTCAATTAAGCATGAAGAAGTCTTGTATCACCTTAGGAGGCTGATGAATGGTAATCCAATGCATGGAAGGTGTTTATGATGTGATTTAGGTAGTTTATTAGGGTTTTGGACCTAAAAACTAGTGAAGTGGTGTGTGGAATTCTACGCAATTCTATGATAATCTAGAGCAATATACACTAACTTATGCATATCTACGATAGTCTGCATATGTCTACACATATATCCAATAGTTGGAGCACCCTAAAATTGGCGCAGTAAAACTTAGTAAATAATTAAAATTACCTTAGTAATAATTCAAATTCAAATTTCAACCCCAAAATCGCTCCCAAATCGCCTACTACCCGTTTCCTTGTTTTTTGTGCCATTTTTAGAGTTTGTTTCATCCGTTGGATGATATCGTCTCCTATTAGATGATATTTCCTTACATCTAATGATTTTGTTTGGAGCAGAACATCCAGACGATTTCGCCCCAAAACTAATTTTTCTTAATTAGCTTCTGTTTCAATAGCTTCTCTAACTCGGGCAGAGACGTGTCTGCATCGTTAGAGTTTCCCCCCATTGGAGATATCCCAAAATGGGATGATCTCCAACCTCCCAACATCTTTCCTATGCCTATTTAATCTTAGGCCCTCCCCTTGACATTCCCCTGGCTGAATTTTTCTATACTTTAAGTTTTACATGCTTTAGGATATCCTAGATTATTGTTCGCCTTTGTCCCTTTTTGAATTTTCTTGTAGGAACTTTGTTATTCTTCAGCCAGAGCAAAGCTCAGATCATCGTAGATGATCCTGTCCAATTTGAGACAATTTCATACTAATCCGAAATGATTTTGATTGCAGTCAACATTGGGGGCAATCAGTGCCCAAAGTTTGTGTTTCTTTACTCTTTTTTGTTGTTTTACTTTGCATTAGTTAAGCTTATTACTGCTTTGCATCTTGGATTTCACCTCATGTAGCCTAGATGCATAATAAAGTCAAATTTAGTCATTAAAACCATGCATTTTACTTAATTTGTTATCTAAAGTTGTCATTCTAGCATTAATACTTTCATTTCTATCATTTTCCCTTGCTTTTGCAATTGTATTTTTTGTTCTTGGTATCCATTTCTGCAATTGCAGGTCTTCGATGAATTTGTCTGACGAATTCGTCAGATCTCAGACGATCCTGTCAGATTAGAGACAATCCTGTCAGATTCCAAATGATCTAGACTGCTTCAAAAATTAGAACCTCCATCAGACATTCAGATCAGGTATGGCTCTTTAATCTAGCTTTATTCTCTCTATTTTCTGTTCAAATCTGTTTCATGTATTCATTTAATTTGCATTTTCATAATAGAACAACTTAGATTCATCTGGCCAAACCTAGGACTTGGATGTTTAAAACTAAAATTAAACACATTAAACTCATTCCCAACCTAAGCGTGGAAACTGCCACTAAACGTTTCTTGGCGAACCCCACCATCCGTCAAAAAATCACCTTAATACCCCTCCCCCGAGAGGTAGGACATTCAAAGGGCCTCTCAGTTCGAGGTACCGTCCCATCCTTTTCCCATCCTCCTTCTGGGCACGGATCCTTTAGCCTGAAGGTAAGGATGTGAAAAATTTGGAGCGATACATTTTGGTGAACCCGACGTGAAACTAAAACCTTTTGAAAACAAAACAAAAACATAGATGCATTTAAAATCATTAGAAAACTACTAAGTTGCATATCATGTCTAGATGGTAGCTCTTAAGAACAGACTAGCGATCACTATAAACATTGCAAATCAATTAATATCCATAGAAGTTAATTATGTGCTTAGTGTGCCTGAAATAGATAGAAACCAACTTCTGTGGAAAGAACTTGATAGGAGGCTAGGTGTCATTTCATCTAAATCAACCGAACTTAGACAAATCAAGAGGTTTGCCCTAGATAGGATCCCGGATCCTCATCAACTCATTTTTTATCATGAACTTCAGAGAGCCTGCCATAGGTGGTTAGCTTATAGGAGAGCTTTTGTGTCTTCAGAATTGTTCCCCTTCAAGGAATACCTCGAGAACATAGCTATTATACACCAATTCCTAGGTCATGTAGAAGATCAAGAGGTTGTTCTTACGGATAGGGAAATATGGAATAGAGTTCCTAGGGCTATGTTATATTGAGAGTATTGCCATGAACTTTATTTCTACCAACCATAATCTGAGACAGATAATATCACTATAGCACTTTTTGTCAAATTCTTGAAAGAAAATTTTCAATTTGAAGAACACTTCATGACTCCTAAAGAACTCGAGCCCATTAATGATATTTATAAATTGTTTATAGAAAACTAGATCATTGCTTTCATTATTATTATTTCTTGCATTTAGTGTGATGTTTGTTATCTTTATAATATTGTTACAAAAACAAGAAAAACCAAAACATAACAAAAACCAAAAACATTTTATTTCAAATACTATAGTAGGTATATAATTAAAATATATACCTCTTAAGCTTGTTGCATATATATATATATATATATATATATATTTGTCGAAATCTAAATTTAAGCAACAATGCCTAAAATTAGGAATGGTTCACAAACTGAAGAAGAAGGAGAAGATTGGTTAGAAGACAAAACAAAAAACCCAAATGTCCTTCCTGAGGAATCAATTCCGAAAGGAGAAACTCTAGAACATCTAGAAGATGAGCTGGCTGAAGAAAATGAACAACAAGAAAATATTAAAGAGGAAGGATCCTCATCCCCTAGAATAGCTCCAGATGGAACTATTGCTTTTGATAACTTAGATCATTTCTGGAAATTTTTCAATAATAACATTGGTGCTCTTAATATGGCAGCTCATATTGATAACGGACAAATTAGTGACACTCAAGCAGCCATGGAACATATGTTTGACATACACACTAATCCCTTGTCTTTCATTGATCAAGAAAGTGATAAAGATGGACCATCCAATAGAGATATGGTCAGTATGATTCAAAACATGCCAAAAAAACAAGTTACCCAACCATCTAAGGAACCTGTTATTGAGCCTAAAATCATTCCCACACAAAAGAAACCTTCCTTCACTGCTTTACTTCGCCAAACTATTGATCAATATGCTTCAAGTAGACAAAAACCTAAAATGAAGCCAAACACCAATTTTCAACAATCGGGCATACAACATAATACAACTTCAAAATTTCTTCATAACACCCTTCCTACCAACAATTTACACAATAGCAATATAGCATCTAATCTCCATGTCCCTCCATCATATGCTCACAAATCCCATATTAATGCCCTATCGAACCAATATGGTGGGCAAACCAGAAATCTGGAAGCCATGGTGAAACAGTTAGCTTCGCGCATGGACCAGATAGATCCCTACCATCCCTTGTACAATTATCGAGAGATATGTAGTCAACCTCTGTATCCCATAGTTGTGGCACAACCATACCCTAAACACTTTCCCATGCCCGTCCTTCCTATATATAAAGGAACTGAAGATCCCATAGAGCATCTTCGCATGTTTAGGATAGCATGTCATGATATATCACATGATGACTTGCTATTACTAAAAATGTTCCTGAAAAGTTTAGGAGGAATGGCATTAGAGTGGTACTATCAATTGCCCACTCATTCTTTGAGAAATTTTGAAGAAACAAATCTGAATCTTTTGTCCATAAATTTAGTGCCTACATCGAGAGGCATGTCACCATTAAAGATTTGTACAACTTAAAACAAGACAAAGATGAATGTTTTGTTGATTTCTTAGCCAGATGGAGGCAGTTGACAGGAAAACTACACTTTGTGCTACCTTATAGGGAAATGTTGGACATTTTTATTAATAATTTGCAAGAACAAATATCTTATGAGTTATCAACTGCCACCTTAACTACCTTCGATCAAGCTATAGACTTAGCTCGAAGGGTAGAAGATGCTATCATTAGAAGAGGTCAGCTCAAAAAGAAAGATGATGAGAAAACATCTAGAAATCAGTATAAAAACAAACAAGTTGTAGGTGAAGGAGTCACTGATAGTAGAAACATTGCTAATATCAATACAACGAAGACAACAAAATTTTTTATATTAAAACCTCCTGATAAACCTCCTCGAGAATTTACTATATTGAATCAACCTTTATCAACCATTCTTCCTCAATTATTAGCATGAGGCTTGATTCAATTACCAGCTATCCGGGAACCTGATCCAACTATACCCGGATACAAAGCTGATTTACATTGTGATTTTCATAGAGGACCTGGACATGCTACAAACTCTTGTAAAATATTGAAACATAAAATACAAGATTTGATTGATAATAATGAAATGGAGGTGCAAGCTTTCCAACCTAAACAAAATGCTCCTAATAATGCTCAAAATACCATTCCCCAAAATCAGAATCAAAATGCTAATCAATCATTAGATATATTTCAACATCCTTTACCAAAACATGGTAAAGAAGTGGCCAATCAAATTGAACATCATAATGTTCCCCCTCCTACCCGATATGTAGGGACTATTAGCAGACAATTATCTATTCAGGATCCTCAAATATTTGGCACAACCTTATCCATGGTCACGACCAAACCCCTACATAATATTCAAACTCCCGATCCTAGTGATGTAGAATCAGATACTGAAAGTGAAATAGACATCACCTCAAACCAATCGAATAGTTTTGAAAATGAATCAGATCCTATTCAACCCATCATAGATGCTATGGTTCCAGAAGAACCATTTCCTAGAAGAGTTACTACTTGACCCTCTTCTAATCAGTTCCTTCCTAATGAACAATCTATAAATGCTCAACCAGGACCAGTTTAGCATCTTCAATATAACATTGTGGGTACCATCGGAGTTGTTACCAGACAACAAGCTCAAAACTCTCAAAAAGATCAAACTCAGAATGATGGATCAGTTCCATTTATTTTGAAAAATCCCAATAAAGGGAATCATATGTCTAATGTTCAACCAAAACCTCCTTACAATATTAATGAACAATTATCCAATACAACAACCATAATTTCCCTTTTGGACTTGTTAATATCTTCTCCTACCCATAGGGATGAGTTAATGCTTACATTAAACCAAATGATGGTACCTCAAAATATTCAACCCAAAGCCATGTCCAATACTATCATCACTCGAGAAGTTGTTTGTATTGACTTACGGGATAAATATATCCCACAATATAGTTTACATAAGGATAACCCCTTATATATTACTGCTCTAATTGGAGATGTAGATGTTAAAAGAGTCTTGATTGATAATGGTTCATCTCTAAACATTTGCACTTTTGACTTCTACCAAATATTTGGCTTTAGAAGTGATGAAATGAAGAAAACTGACATGATTATCAAAGCTTTCAATGACGAGACACAAGAAACGTGTGGAGTCATTACCTTACCCTTGCAATTTGGTCCTAGAACCCTAAATAAAACTGTGTTTATTGTACATTGCCCAACATCGTACAATATACTTTTGGGTCACCCTTGGATCAATGTGATGCGAGCGGTTCCTTTCACTTTACATCAGTGTGTTAAATTTGAATTTAAAAATCAGTTGGTCACTATCCATGGTGACCCTAGACCCTTTGATATGTGTGCTTTGGCAGAACCTGTTGGAGTGCAATTTTGCCCTGCTCTGTCATCCACACATCCTAATGCTTATTTTTCATCTAAATGTGTGAAACACACACACACATAACCTCATCTACCCCATCAACTACACCTAACATTTAACTCAACCATATTCTGAACAAACCACACTAAAACCTCAAAAATATCTTCAATCCACAACCAATCCTTCATGTTCTATCCCTATAATTTCAAAACCTATAGACCCATTTATTGACACCTCCACATTATCAACATCTATCATACCTTCCACATCTAAAGATATAGGGAATGATCCTTCTACATCTTATGCTCTTTTTGATGAACTTTTACTAGATTTATCCACAATCTTAATATCAAAAAAAACAAATGCTTTTATGCAATATTCAATTCTTTTAAATAACTTGCCACCATCTCCTCGTACTTTGGGCCTCCCACAACCTATGGGAAGTACTTACCAAGTCGAGAGTTGTGATTTTATTTATAAAGGATATGATTGGGGAAGAATACCCAGGAATATCAAAACTCATCATGAGGGATATGCCCGATGTTATTTTGCTAATGAATATATTAAAGCTAAGCCCATAATGCTTAAAATGGGCTATAAATGGAAAGGCTTGGGACCTTTCCAAAATGGTATGAAAGAACCTATTGAGGTAGAGCCATGGCCCGCCCGATGTGGTGTGGGCCTATTTCCTAGTAAGGGTCAACCCTTCCCTTTTGAAGATGATGATAAACTCATATGTTATCAATATTATCTAGATAAACAAGATTCTTTGTGTTCAAATAATAATCCCTTTACCTACAATATGCTATCCATAGCCTACCTTGAATTGATTTCTGAATCCGATGAGGAGTTAGAAGGAGATATTTTCCATGATATCTCTGTTGAAGAGTTGCTACATAATGGTTTTTATTTTGATGGTTCTATACCAACTATAGCCCAACTTGAAGCCACCACTCATCAAGACGAATTATCCAACTTAACCTTAAAAGAATTACAAGAATTGGGTGTTTCACCCGCCCCACCTAATTTTGAAAGAGATCTACACATGGAAGTAGAAAACGTCATTAAATTTAACATTGGAACTGAGGATAATCCTCACATAATCAATATTGGATCAGCATTAAGTCAAGAAAAACAAGATAAATACATTTCATTCCTTAAAGAATATGAAGATGTCTTCTCTTGGAAATATGAAGATATGCCAGGTCTGGACCCTTCTATAGTCATGCATCATCTAGTAGTCCATTCGGATGCTAAACCTGTTAAACAAAAACTTAGAAAAATGCATCCCAAAGTGGCCCTGCTAGTCAAAGGAGAGTTAGAAAAACTCCTAAATGTTATTTTCATACAAGCTATTGATTATGTTGAATGGATCTCGAATGTTGTTCCAGTCACCAAGAAAGAAGCTACCAAAGTTAGGGTCTGCCCGAAATTTAGAGATATTAATGTTGCATGCCCTAAAGATGATTTTCCTCTTCCAAACATGGACCAAATCATTGACTTTACCACCGAGAGTGGAATGATGTCCCTAATGGATTGATTTTCTGCCTATAATCAGATCAGGATAGCTCCTGAAGATCAGGCTAAAACAACCTTTATTACCCCTTGGGGTACCTTTTGTTGGAAAGTGATGCCATTTGGTTTAAAGAATGAAGGCAACATATCAACGAGATATGACTTATATCTTTCATGATATGATGCATGATATCCTACATGATTACATAGATGATATTATAGCTCGCTCTATTACAGAAGATGATCATTTAGATGATTTGAGAAAAGTATTTAATCGGTTAAGAGAATACCTTATTCGATTAAATCTAGCCAAATGCATATTCGGAGTTAAGTCCGGTAAACTATTAGGGGTTTTAGTTTCTTTATGTGGTATCAAAATCGACCCTCTCAAGATTGCGGCTATCACTGATATGCCCGCACCTACCAATATATCTGAGTTACGAAGTTTACAAGGTAAACTTCAAGCCATCTTTCGCTTCATCGATAAGCTGGTAGACAAAACCACTCCCTTTCTTAAGCTCCTTAAGAAGGATGTCCCTTTTAATTGGGACAACGAATGTACAGAATATTTTGAACTTCTCAAACAATTCCTCCTTAACCCACCTGTGCTTTCACTGCCTAGACCTGATCGCCCGTTTCTCCTATATATTTTAGCTTCAGATTTTGCTTTAGGAGCTATTATAGCTCAGCTTGATGATGAGAAGAAAGAACGTGCTAATTATTACATTAGCAGAACACTCATCAGTTATGAAACTCGTTATACCTCATTAGAAAAACTATGTCTAGCAGTCGTATTTTCTACACAAAAATTACGCCATTATATGCTTAGTCAAAAAACATATGTCATTGCTAAATATGATCCCTTGCGGTATCTTATGAGTCGACCTTATTTATCGGGTCGCACAACAAAGTGGGTTCTTGCTCTAAGCGATTTTGAACTCACATTCATGGGACAAAAGTCTGTTAACGATCAAATCATAGCAGATCAGTTAGCTGCTGCACCCTTAGAGTCTAACCATCCCCTCATCATTGAGTTTCCTGATGAATGCCTTCAATTAGAGGCAGTCCATGTTGAACAATGGTCCTTATACTTTGATGGAGCCCGATGCATGAGTGGGGCTGGTGCAAGTATTATTTTAATATCCCCACAAAAACACATTATACCTTTGTCTTTCAAATTAACATTTGCTTGCACCAATAATACTACCGAATATGAGGCTCTAATCCTTAGATTACGAGCTACCTTGGCATTAAAAATCAAACATCTGCTAGTTTTTTGTGACTCCCAACTTGTCATAAATCAAATTAATGAAGTTTATCAGACCAGAGATTATAAATTGTGCCCATATAAAGCATATGTTTTGCAATTGTTATCCTTGTTTGATAAAGTTACTTTGGAAGCTATTTCGCGAACTAGCAACCATGCGGCTGATGCTATGGCCGCAACTGCATCTCTTCTGCCCTTGGATTTAGATGATGAATATGCCACCATCATTATTCACCGACTCTAGGAACCCACTTCAAATAAGTCATGTTTAGAACCTTTGGATGTGTTTCTAATCAATGAAACTACTCCTAACCCTTGGTATACAGATATCGTTGATTTTCTTCAAAATGGGACTTTCCCTGCCAATTCTAATAGAAACCAACGTCGGTTATTACGTAGACGAGCAAGTCGATTTGTAATAATTGGCAATACTTTATATAGGAGATCTTTTGAAGGTATCCTATTGAGATGTTTGAATCTAGAAGAATCCAAATCAGCTTTAAGTGAAGTCCACGATGGATCTTGTGGAGGACACTTTAGTGGTAGTGTCATTGCTAAAAAGCTCCTTAGGATAGGCTACTTTTGGCCTACCATGGAAAATGATGCACATGAGTACGTGTGCCATTGCGACAAGTGCCAGAAACATGCTGACCTTGTCCATGCACCTGCACAAGAGTCGCGAGCTATTTCATCTCCTTGGCCCTTTTAAAAATGGGGCTTAGACATTATTGGCAAAATTAATCCTGTGTCATCTGATGGACACAAATTCATCATAACCGCCATTGAGTATTTCACGAAGTGGGTTGAATCTATGCCTTTAGCTTCCTGCACTAGAACATAAGTCTCTAAATTTATTTTTAATCAAATCATTTGTAGGTTTGGAATTCCTGCAAATCTCATCTCAGACAATGGAATTTGTTTCAAAAATAAAGATGTCAAGAAATTATTCCAAAAATATAAGATTCAACATCGATGGTCCACTCCCTATTATCCTCAGGGTAATGGCCAAGCAGAAGCATCTAACAAAACCTTAATCAAAATTCTTAAAATATTGGTCAATAAATCTTGCCACGATTGGCACATTCAATTATATCCAGCTTTAGGGCCTATCGAACTAGTGTTCGAACTCCCACTGGAACTTCACCTTTTGTCTTGGTTTATGGCACTGAAGCCATTTTGCCTTTTGAATTAGAAGTTCCTTATTTGGCTCTACTACTTCAATATACCGAAGTAGGAGATGAATATCGAGCTGACAGACTCAGTCAGCTAGAACTCCTAGATGAAAAGCGCATCAATGCTTTGGAGCATCTTCGTGCTTACCAAAACAAGCTTAAAATATCATATACCAAGAAAGTTTGTCATTGATCCTTTGAGGTCGGCGACCTTGTTTTAAAATAAAATCAAAAAATACTAATGCAACTACAGACCTTAAAGGTAAATTTGAGCCCAACTGGCTTGGACCATATATCATCATTGCTAAATTTGAATCAGGAGAATACAAATTAGCTACCTTAGATGGTAAAGATTTAAAAGCACCTATGAATATTATGCATCTTAAGCGATATTACGCATAAAATTTGGTCATTTCATCATTTGTACATATTTTGCATGTTGTCTCATTTTAAAAACATATATAAAACTGTTTACACAAAAACAAATGAAAAAATAAAATAAAAGTCAAAATAGCAATATTACTGACTCTTTTGAAACCCAAAAACATAAAGAAGAAAGAAAGAGCCGAAATTATCAAACTCCTCAAAAATATTTGTTATATATATTTCTTCTTCAAGTATTGTAGTTATATTTTCAAGTAATTTTGGATAAATTAGCATTTATTTGGAATCCCTCACTATCACAAACACAAAAATAAATATCTTGATTTTATCTGGCATGATTACTAATCTCTCTTATATCAAAGTCCACAAAATTCAATTAAATAAAGTTTGAGCACAGAGAATTGATCTTGTTATTTACTTAAACAAAGCATATCCTTTCAAAATAAAATGATTATATTTGTAATGTCCATGCTATGCTACATAGTAGAAGTGGTTTCTTGAGCAAAAAGTTTCCCTTGCTATCCTATCATGCACATGGTCTAGAATCTTTGAGAATTGACAAAAGGACAAGCTCACCCCTACCCAGAATAAAAATCCCTTGCTCTACAGCTAATCCGAGCAAGTATCCCTAGCATAGGAAGAAAATAAAATTTTAAGAAAAAAAGAAAACAAAACAAGTTATTTCAGCATTATCTCAAATATCAAGCCAAAATACAAAAATACAAAAAAAAAAAAAAAGAGAAAGAAAATCAAAAGCAAAGAAAAAGAAACAAGCAAAAGCAAAAGCAATAAAATCCCTTTCCCTACCGATTGAAAATAAAAGAAGGGTTGATGAGCTTGAATCCCTGGAATTCTCAATTATTCAAAAACTATGAGGTAAGCCCCATAACAGGTGGTTTGTGCCCAACCCGCTTGGCCTTGGGTAACTCCTAGAGTGGTGATATGTCTGTCACTTTAGCGACCTTCTTTTGTACATACCTATGTCTGCTTATGGATTAGCTAGCTCTTGATAACCCGACCTACATAGTAGTCTAGTATGGTTATATGCATCTAAATCATGGTTAACGAACACTTATTTGGTTCATTCAAATCACTTGTATCAAATTATCTTGCTCAAAACTAGTCAATGAACAATGCAATTGCACACACATTTTGTATTTGAGAGATTTTGTATATCATTATGATAAATCAAGATTGGTAATGAACTCACCTATGCACATGGGATTCCTTATAAATCTAAATTTTGTCTTTAAGATACTTTGAAATATTTTTGCAAATTGTTTGGAATAAATTCATTTTCCTCTTTAAAGAACAGTTGTTTAGTATAAAGACAACTATATGCATTATCAAAAATCAAAATCATTTTCAAAACATGCAATAAAGTTACATTTATATATAACTTTTGACTTTCGTGACGATGGTATAGTTCCAAAACCAAAATTGGAATTTTATGCCTAGCGCAAACCATTGTACCAATTTTATTTTCCATTTATTCAAAATCATAAAAACATATGACTTAAATCATTATGTTACACAATTATGCTTTAAAACAAAACAAACACTTACTCTATTTTCATGTCATTATGTCAAACTTCAATTTTGCAATGATGGTATAATTCCTAGGGAATTATCCAAAAAATTTATCACACTTAGGAATTTATGCGTAGCAAAAGTCATTTTAAAATATTTCATGCATAATATTTTCATGGAAATCTAAAAACAAATCATTATCATCATCATCATTTGCATCATCACACCAAAGTCTTAAGACAGTCTCTTAAGCACTCTTTTACTTTTAACAATATTCCTATATTGGGATTAGCTTGATGACCGAGTGAGCAACGACTCCATGAAATGGTCTATAATAGCGACAATGTCATTTAAAATTATTGTTAGAAGTCCTTTTTCTTTTTTATCAATTCACATCACAAACAACCAATTTGTTTACATCAGATTATTTCATTTACATTTTAAAAACATGACATTCAAACCATAATATTTCCAACCGACATAATTACATGAATCATCAAATCAATCACACCACAACAATAAAGCATCATACAAACACATAAGACAAGTCATATGATCAAAAATATCATATATATATATATATATCTCAACAATATATGTACATCATATCAAAACTAGATTAGTATGCCACAATCTACATCTTAGCATACTCAATCCTCTAAATCATATAATCAGTTTGTATAGTGTAGTAGCCTAGCCTCGAGAACCCCTCAAGCTCTCAACCTCATCTCCTCCCCCACCCTGAGGTGGATGAGGTGGACCATCGCAATATGTGTAGTACTATGAGTCCTAGTCGTCGATCGAGATGAAGTCCTCGATGACTCAACCCTGATTGGATCCACAATGCCAACTGGCAGCTGTACCCTCTGGCCCTCTGGCACCATCTGGAAGTAGATACCCTGATAGAACACGGTCTGATCAATCAACCATGCCAGCTCCTAAGCGCTCGCTCCTCCGCTCTGTGCTCTGAGGTGTGTAACCTCATCTCTGAGCTGTGTAGCCTCTGCTCTATGGCATGTAGCCTCATCCTATAGAGTCTACACCTGTGCGTAGATATGAATAGTCTTCACCCAAAGATTAGCCATCTCACTACTCTCTCCTATGTCCACACCCTTGCCCTTATTGGGTGATGGTGGTCTCTCTATCCGTATAGAAGGGGGTCTCTCCTCCCTCCTCTCTCGCTGTCGTGGACTCTACTGAGCCTATGGTCTCCTCTGGTCTCTTCCTCCATGACCCTATGCTGCCTCAATGGCTGCTTGGCACCACCTCCTTATCTAACACACAACTGCATGAATCAGACCCTGAGCCCTCGTCATTCGAGGAGTGCGAATGCCTATGTACCAGGCATCATAGCTGTCGGCAACCCCTACATCATCACCATCCACTGGCTGGATGGGGGCATCGTCTACATCCTGACTCTAGAAGTGCTACATATCTGGAGCCCTGCTAATTGTAGTGTTATCTCGGATAGTCTGGGAAAACTCATAGTCTCTGAGAGATGGGATCCCCTATTGTAGCTTGAACTGTCTCAAAACTCGATCGTAGCAGTGGAGCTCCATCTCTCCCCTCTCCATCCTCATCCAGTAGGTTTTCTTAACATGAGCCAGCTCCTGTTCATCCTCAACCCACCCTAGATGATCTCTCTAAGGCCTCCAGATGATTTTGTCAAATACAAGGTCGTCAAGTAGTCTCCGAGACATTGGCAGATCTATTAGCCGCTATGACCCTCTTTGGAGCCACCAGTAGAAAGCTTGGGACCTCTCCCTATCAATCCCTATCAGTGGGAGCCTTATCGGCCTCCTCACCATGATGTTCTTCTAGCACCAAACCTATAGTAGTGATGTCATAACCAGACATTGGCCGCCCTTGTATACGACCCCATGCAGGATCCTATACAATCGGCATAGTACAAAACTCCCCCAAGCAAACCTGTATCCATGGTCTCTCATGTCGCAGACCACATCTGTCAATAGCCATGGTACTCTGCATCCACTCTAATGGCATAGCAGTAGACCACCTACAACCCCATCCAAAACCTGTGTCAGTCTAGATGCCCCAGGCATCTGGCGTAGCAACTCGATGTTCACTCTGCCCTTCTCCAGGGCGAAGCTCGGATCTTCGCACAGTCGCATTATCGCATGGCCCTGATTGGCCGTAGGAGTTATCAACCGTCCTTGTATGGTGATCCTCAAAATCCTCCATACATCCTCTAGTGTGGGAGTCATCTCCCCTGTCGGTAATCGAAAACAAGAACCCTAATACCACCTCTCTGCTAGGGCTATCAATAGACCCATATCTATAGAAACCTGTGGCATCTCTGCCACATGCTGCAAGTTGACTTGTGCCAACTGATCTCACTCTGCCTGAGATAGAGCGGCCAAGTCATCCCTCAGCCTATCGTATATCTATTCTCTACTCTTTAGTAATCCTCTCTGCAACATAAACAACAAAACAATAAAAATCATTAATAAAACAGTGATTAAAAATGCAAGTAAAGCAAGTTCAATTTCATCAATGATGATATCGTCCACTATTGGACGATATCGTCCCCAATTTAAGCAAATTTGTCTCCGATTTCACAATTTGAAATCGTCCCTTTTTTGATGAAATCATCCCCATTTTTTCGATTTCACCCTTGGACGAAATCGGTGATATCGAGATGATTTCGATGAAATCGAGACGATTTCGACGAAATAGAGATGATTTCGTCCCGACGATGTCGACGGCCCAAAAATGGCCGTGATGCTCAAAAATCATCAAAATTTAATCTAAAAAGCATAGAAAATCAAAATTCAAGCATTCTAAACTAAGTTTAGACCCTTACCCGTAGCCCACACCGGACCTCTGTCGATCTGTGCGCTATCTCGACCATTTTGTTTGCAGAGCTCCACAAACCAGAAAATGAAAATGAACAGTAACAATGAATTAGGGTTTTTCCCTATTTTTTTTTATTTTATTCAAAAAACAATTAAAAACATTTTAATTTTTTCTTTTCCGTGTTTTTACCTCAAACGTTCGATTTGGGTAAAAACACGGAGGGGGCATCATAGTAAGTTGTCGTACGATTCGAAAATGAATCGTCGCCTAAAAATGGGAATAATTTTTGCTTTCTCGTAAATCGAGAAGAACTCATCTTTAACGCATTTTCTTCGGAAAATTTGCTAAAGAGGGGGCAAAATCTAGCACCCTAAAATTGGCACAGTAAAACTTAGTAAATAATTAAAATTACCTTAGTAATAATTCAAATTCAAATTTCAACCCCAAAATCACTCCCAAACCGCCCGCTACCCGTTTCCTTGTTTTCCATGCCATTTTTAGAGTTTTTTTTGTCTTTTGGATGATATCGTCTCCTATCAGACGATATCGCCTCAAATCGGACGATTTCGTCTGGAGCAGAACGTCCAGACAATTTCGTCCCAAAACTGATTTTTCATAATTAGCTTATGTTTCAATAGCTTCTCTAACTTGGGCAGAGATGCGTCTGCACCATTAGAGTCTCCCCCCATTGGAGATATCCCAAAATGGGATGATCTCCAACCTCCCAACCTCTTTCCTATGCCTATTTAATCTTAGGCCCTCCCCTTGACATTCCCCTGGCTAAATTTTTTTGTACTTTAAGTTTTACATGCTTTAGGATATCCTAGATTATTGTTCGCCTTTGTCCCTTTTTGAATTTTCTTGCAGGAACTTTGTTATTCTTTAGCTGGAGCAAAGCTCAGATCGTCGTAGATGATCCTGTCCAATTTGAGATGATTTCGTACCAATCCGAGACGATTTCGACTACAGTCAACATTGGGGGCAATCAATGCCCAAAGTTTGCGTTTCTTTACTCTTTTTTGTTGTTTTGCTTTGCATTAGTTAAGCTTATTATTGCTTTGCATCTTGGAGTTCACCTCATGTAGCCTAGATGCATAATAAAGTCAAAGTTAGTCATTAAAACCATGCATTTTACTTAATTTGTTATCTAAAGTTGTCATTCTAGCATTACTACTTTCATTTCTATCATTTTCCCTTGCTTTTGCAATTGTATTTTTTGTTCTTGGTATCCATTTTTGTAATTGCAGGTCTCTAACGAATTCGTCTGATGAATTCATCAGATCTCAGATGATCCTGTCAGATCAGAGACGATCCTGTCAAATTTTAGATGATCTGGACTGCTTCAAAAATTAGAACCTCCATCAAACATCTGGATCAGGTATGGCTCTTTAATCTAGCTTATTCTCTCTATTTTTTGTTCAAATATGTTTCCTGTATTCATTTAATTTGCATTTTCATAATAGAACAACTTAGATTCATCTGGCCAAACCTAGGACTTGGATGTTTAAAGCTAAAATTGAACACATTAAACTCATTCCCAACCTAGGCCTGGAAACTGCCACTAAACGTTTCCTAGTGAACCCCACCATCCGTCAAAAAATCACCTTAATACCCCTCCCCCGAGAGGCGAGACCTTCAAATGGCCTCTCAGTCCGAGGTACCATCCCATCCTTTTCCCATCCTCCTTCCGGGCATGGATCCTTTAGCCTGAAGGTAAGGATGCAAAAAATTTGGAGCGATACATTAGTCTACACATGTCTAGGAGGATCTAAAATAGTCTACGTTGGTCTACAATAGCCTAGGGGTATCTAGGATTGTCTATGTAAACCTACAAGTGTCCAAAAGGATCTACAAGTACGCAGAAGTAGCTATGTGCAACTTTTAGGTGTCTACATGTATATCAAGTTTGATCCCCATAAACATGCTCAACTTCCCATTATGTATTTATTTGAACATGCTCAACTCCTCAATAGCTACATGTCTTTAGTAGACATGAGCTCCTTGAGCATGTTGAGATTTTTCCCACTACTTGTGCTAGTTGTTAGGTTTGTAGGCACCCCCATTTATGATAACCAAGGGTGACCACCAACATTGCAAGCTTTATATGACTAGTTATCACTTTCTTGTATAACTACTTTGATCTAGAAGATCAAGGAGTGACTGAGTAGTTTAGACTTCTAACACACATGATATCTATCAAAAGAGACTCATCAAGAACCTTTTTGTCTTTTTCACTATGTGTTGAAGGTTTCTTCTTGTCATAGGGGTCTCAAGGACCTAGTCAAGACTCTTAGGAGGTTTTACTAATGTTGTCATTCAATATTCCTAATCACTCATACTTCCAACCAGTCACACCTTCTAGCCTCTAGCACATTTCGATATCTTAGTGATTGAGGATCTTGACTAGCTAGAACTTTTGGATCCTCAAGTTGTTGTTCCTTCTAAATTTTTTTGAACACTCTCCTTTTTTTATTAAGTTATTTATGGAAGAAGTGACTAGACATGTGTGCCCTAGTCAATTTGAGGTCTAATCAACAATATTTCCCTTTTGGCTAGTCATCTATCAAATATGACCAAGTATTTGGACACTAGCCTTATCAAAGTTTGGCAAAACTTAATGCTCCAATAGCTTTCGCATGGAATTTTCTATATGGACCAAGAATTGGCACACATTATTGGTACCTTTTAGGGATTTTTGCATGTAAAAAGGAGAACCCAAATAGCTTTATCCATTTGGCAGAGTTAGAATAAGTAGGAGGAAATGTAAAGGGTGAATATTACATGGGGTTTTAGATGGACTTGTGAAAATAAAGTAGATATTTAGCTAGAAAGGAATTCCATTCATCAATAAACCTCTATGATAGGAAGAGGAGGGAAAGAACAAAAATTGGTTGAGAAAAATTGGGACCCACTCTAGGAAGTAACATTGAGCTACTGTAAAAACTAGATAAGTAGGTAATTAGAGAAAACATAATGAATAGAGTGAGTAATAGGAAAGGGGAACAAAATATGGAAGGAAGCGGAGGAGAAATAGGTTGGAAGAGGAAGAAGTAGAAAGCAAAAATGGTTATACCTAAATAATGATACCTTATGAAAAACTAGATTTATTGGGGAGCAAAAATGATCCCTATACCACAAGCATCATGACTCCTTGAAATGTGATTCTCGTCGGGTGCAACCAATACCCACACCATGATTGGGGTATAAATTCTAGGAAGTTTAGGGAGCATGGGATGTGGCTCCTTCAAACAAACTCTAAGATTTTTTACCAAGGCTAAATCCTTGTTTGGATGTGATCTTTGACGCTTTTTTGAGTTCCCAAGCTAGCCTAACCTAACAGGTTCTTCTCAAGAAAAAGAAAAAAGAGAGGAAAGTAGTAAAATATAAAAAATAAATAATAGGTAAAGTAACAATTAACTACTCTAACTAGCCTAGTCTAAAGGTGGTGATGCACCAAATATCTAAAGACTCTCTATACCACAATGGGTTGAATGAACACATGCATTAAAACTAACAACACACAAGGAAAATAATATCCTTGATCATGAAGTAAGTTAAACACCCATATAAGAACCAATATAGAAAGAAGTAGTCATAGCTTCATATATATAAGAATATTTGATTATATACATGTCAAAGAAAAAGTCTCAAAAAATAATCAACTAGAATGATACAAGGATTGAGCCAAGTCATAGTATAGAAGAGAATGAAGGAAAACCATATACAAGGCCAAATACTAGGCATGGGTATGGCTAGCTTTTGATATTTACAATGAAGAAGAAAGAGGTATTTATAATAAGTGAGAAATTTTCCCCCTAAAACTTGTAGGGATTAAAACTTTGTTCAATTCAAAATCTATCTAGGCTAGTCATAATCAACAATAACTGATTTTTGAGACCTTGGGAATCTACAACCATAAATACCACTAGTAATGTATTGATGAAAATATCACCATATCATTGAGCTACTTCATTATGGAAATCCCCATGATTAGACATTTGAGATCCTTCATCATCAATGCCTTGGATTTGGTATTGTACCTTGGGTTATTTGTCATGTTGTCACTTTAATGCTCTAGTTGTCACCTGGAATACTATATCTAATTATAGTGGGTTTCCAAGATTAAAAATAGCACATTATATTTTCCCTTGTGTTTGATCGCTATGGGTTAGTCTAGTGGCTCTAGTGATAACTATTACTTTATCTCCTTTATGTCCTTAATAGGTTCCTTTGGTGAAGATATTTTTTAGTGTACTCCTTAGAAGTTGTGATTTATACCTTTGGCATCGATGGGGAAAATACCCTTTTTCATAGGTCCATCCCTTGATATTTCACCAATACCCCATTGAAAATTGGAATCGTCAGATTCCTAGCTCAGGTAAATATTTTTTTAGGTTTTCTTCTCTTTTGGCCTTTTCTACTCTCTTATCATGAGTTCAAGGTGGAACTTATAGGGGCCAAGAAACCTCAAAGAACAATAGGGGCTTTGTAACTTGGAATATCTAATATTCTAGTCTTTTGGAAGTCCTTTGGGCTTAAAAATCCTCTTGAGAGAGAGGAAGATTTCATGGATGTCTTCCTACTTGGTTACCTTGATTCACCCCACTTTATACATGTATGTAACTAGATTGAATACTTGGAGGTTACTAACTAATTATGAATTGTGATCTCATAAGGGGAACACAAACACTAGGAGATATGGAAGGAAGCTAGGCAAGAGATACTTCTTATCCAAAGAGAAGAGAAGTCCATAAAATCTAGATGGGACAAAGTTTTTCAATGAGTAGAGTCCCATTAGTTATCACTAAAAAATATCTAGGACTCTAGTTCATGCTAAAAATTTCCTTAGCTACCACTGGAAAGGCTTTATGGATAATTGTTATTTTGGTTTGATGGGTCAGCTAAGGTTCATGGTGTAGGAAGCCTCAAATTCATAATTAGCCAATGGTAAGGATTCCACCTTAATATCACCTTGTATGGTATTTTGGCTTTAGTTTCTTTGTAAGTAGAAAGAGCTCTAGGTTCCTTTATCTTAGCTTTAGGTCAGCAGTCTAGTCAAAATTACCTTTTGAAGTAGGATTTGCCTAGTGTAGTAAATTTTCACTAAAACTTGATGACTCACACAGGAACTCCTACTAGTAAGAGTCAAGGAACCTAGATAATAGAGCATTTTCCATTGGGCACAACGTCAGAATGGGGGTAAATCCTAAGGCTTTTGCACCATGTATGGATGTTGGAGAAGGATGGGATCAAAGGCAAATATACTTAAGACTTTATGAAGAATATAATGGGGATATACCTCACTTTATAGGCCTTGTCATTAGGTATGGCTCTCAAGGTTCATTCTCACTTTTGTTGATATGTTGAGATGGATATAGAAATAATCATTTTCTTGTGTCTAGATAGTGGGGGATGTCATTTTACTTCATGTATTCCTATGCCTAAATATGACAACTATACTTCTTTCAATAAAAAGGTCTTTGTAATCAGTCCTAAGAGGGATAGTATACATACCTTTATCTCAACGACCCTATCCTTTGAAGAACACAAGCTTATACTGAGAGGAGGGGTGAACAATATAAGACCACTTTTTACTTTTCTTTCTCAATCAATATTATGCAATGTAAAGATAGTAATCTCAATAGCATTAATCAAAGTAATGCATAAATCACCACACACAATAGAGACATCACAATTTACGTGGTTCACCCAATGTGGGCTACTCCACGAAGAAAATATTTCACTAAACTTTTCTCAATAAATATCTTGGGAATCCCTTCCCAATTACAATATTTATGGACCTCTATCCAATGGATATACCAATCCCCTAAATCAATTTTGTGGATCTCTATCCAGAAGATAACTCCTTCTCCTTTGCTCTGGTTGGTGATCTTTTAGAAGAGCTATTGAATCCACTACACTAGATTATAGATATCTATCCACTAAATACTTCTATCCTAACTCAGAAGACCTATCCTCACTGCCCTGGTTAATGGACCTCTATCCATCATATATTTTCATCCTCTATACTCTGTCACCTCCAAATATCTATCTAAAATCTATATTAAACACAGTCCTTCGATCTAGCACAAATCTGCTCAATCTCTATCTCTAGTCTGGCAGAAATATGTCCTCAAATCTACACCAATTTTGTCCTTGAATCTATAATAAACATTGTCCTTTGGTCTAGCACAAATCTATCCTTAATATATGTCATCAAGCCTTAACTCAAAGCTTGACTCAATCTCAAATCAACTCTACTGGATCTTCCCCAAACCTTAACTAAAGGTTTGAACAAATCAATCAGTCAAATTTGCTCACAAGCCTTCTCAAAGACTTGTCTCAAATTTTTCTTGTAATATTTCACAAAAGCTCACACAAATCTATCTATAAGTCCTCTCTAGAACTTTTCCAATATGCTCAATAATTCCTCTCAAGAACTTAACCAAATCTGATCAATAAGTCCTCACAATAACTTAACCAAATCTGCTCTCAATATGTATTGTAAGCTTCCACAAAAACTTACTCAATTCTGTCCACAATTCTTCTCAAAGACTTACCTCAAATTTGCTCAACAAGTCCACACTAGAACTTGTCCAATATCATAGAAACATAAAGAGAATTGTTAGAGACTCAATATACTCTATACTCATCACAATGCTCAAACACTTTCAATCACTTTTTTAGAAGCATACATAGAATTGTTAGAGACTCAATATGCTTCAACTCAATCACTTTATCAATTCAATTCAGAATATAGAATAGTTTGTTTTATGGAACTTGAAAAATCACTTCACACATCCACTTGACTAGGCTTAACCAACTTTACTCAATCAATATCTCAATGAAATAATCCTTGCTCACAAACCCTAGTCCAAGCATATGATCCTTCACTCAAAATGTTTCCAACAATGCTCAACAACAAATCTCACATAACAATGTTCTTTTCAAAACCCTAGTTCAAGTTATTTTCTCAAAAACTCACTTCAACAATAATGCTTATAAAACAACTCTCACATAACAATGATACTCATGTTATTTTCAAACACCAGTTCTTTGCTCAACCAATGGCTTCAAAAACAATGTTTATAAAACAAGGTTTTAATAAAAAATATTTATTACAAGAAACCTTGAAGCATTAATTCAAACACACTCAATAATGAAGCCCTAATCAAATCCTTTTCACTCCAAACTTATTTTTAGAAAACCAATCAATCAACTCAACTATGGAAGAATGTGCTCATACCTTTTCTTGATGATGAAGAAACCTCAAATATCTGTCACAATCACAACCACTTCTATGCCAAACTCAAAGAGGTTAGAAGATAAATCTCTCTCACAATGTAATGCAAAATCTCAATTACACCTTATCACTTCACCTTTAAAAACAACCATCAACATACATAAAATATTTTTCCAATAACACCTTATAATCTCCCAATTAAAATAAATTTAACATCCACCAAAATTTAACTCAAAAACCTCTTTAATTAAATTTTAATGGCAAGAAGAACTTTGGAAAAAATCAAATCCACTTTCCTTATAACTCCAATAACATAAATCAATTACCAAGCAAGCAAATTTTCATTTACCCTTATAACTCCCTTTTTACCTTAGGAAAAACATTAGGCAAAAAAAAAATTATTTAACTAAAAAGTACCTTTGCCACTTATGGGATTCGAACCCACAATCACTACCTCCTCGTGCGCCCTAGCCATGAGCTTGACCATCACATGTGATAGATGCATTATTATAAGGCTAAGAGCATCTCGTGCCCTTTCTTCCAAGTCTAGTGCTCTAAACAAGAGCGTGCCAAAATATTTTCACCTCAGCGCTAAAGACAAACACGCCAACAACCTCCATGCAAATTTATTGTGGTCACTTCCACTCCCAACGCTCTCACAAAACCCACACTACCAATGGATCACACTGTCCAATAGGAGTGAGGCCTTAAGCTCTCCCATTTCATCTTCTTCTTGACACTAAAATACCATGAATTTTTGTCTTCTTCCTCAATGATTGCATGAAATACACTTTGCTCTATCGCATGAATATTAATCGATGAAGGGTAAGTTTTAATGCCCCTTTGGCATAACATTTATATATGAATTTCACCATTTGACATAGACGTCAGTGCTCCACTAAATTTTATGATGTTGGCGCTTTTATAACCTTTATAATTTATAAATTATTTAAATTCTAAAATAATTTAAATTTTATAAATTATATTTATAAACCTTTGACTTTAATAAAAATTAAAGCCTCCTTGAGATAAATTTTAAACCTTTATTTGTACCCCATTTATTTGATGAAAATTATTCCACTACCATGGTTTTAATGAAAACCTTAATTCTGCCATCACAATGTTTAAAGAAGCCTTTATATTATCATAATGATTTTAATAAAAAAAACCTTTATAAAACAATATTTTCTTCAACTCTTCGTATTGCTCCTAGAATCAATGATGGTGTACTCCATGGTATTAATGACAACTTCATGTGTTCAATTTGGCATCAATGACAACTTCTCACCTTGACATCAATGATAACTAAATGAGCTCAGAATGTCCAACAATCTCCCCCTTTGTCATTGATGGCAACCCAACTTCTTTTTACCAAAAAATTGAACTTTCCTTTATTCTGCTCCCCCTGGGACATTGCTCCCCTTAACTCAATGCTCTCTCCTCTTTTCTCAAATACCAAATCCCTCCCCCTTAAATAAATCTCTCTCCCTTTGACATCAATGAAAAAGGGTCACCTTTGGGGCTTGGGGCTAAGAATGAGCCTCTTAGCTTAGCCCCTCCCCCATCTCCTCTTGAGGTGGTTAATTATGGGGTGGGAGTATTTCTACTCCTAGAAAGTATTGTTATTTACCTTTATCCTCTTTCCTTCTTATCTGATCCTTCTAATTCCTATGAATGTTTCTTTCCATGTTGATGGGGGAGCCAAAATCGCTCAACCCAAATACTCACAAACTCTCATTCATTAAACTTGGAAAAATTTACAAAAATGGCAGACTCTGCAAAATAAACTTCTTTTACAGAAAGATAGTTTATTATGTTTTACATTACATTACAGCATTCCAACTCTGGAAGAAAAATAGCCTAACAGGTCCAGAATGGCCCTCTTGCCTTCGTGGCTGCAACTTCGTCTCCGTAGTTTCTCGACTACAACTATGTCTGCATTGTTTTTCAACCCTTGTGCATGCCTTCACTTCCCCTTTTAAACTCTCTGGCATGACTCTCTGTTTTCCTTTTCTGACCCTTTGTTTTGTTTCTCGTGCCTCTTCATTGTTCTGGCTTTCGAAACGTTTTGACTCTTGGTCTTCATCCGCTTTCACTACACCTTGGTGCCATGTGCTTGTCCAATGCTGCCACTGTAGACTCTATCCGCCTGTCACCCAATGATGGCATTCAGTATACCCCTTGCTCAATAATTTCCTCTGTAACGGCCCCTATAACCGTCTGTCATTTCTTTTCTTTCCTTCTGTTTGGTCGCGAAAATGTGACATGTCATAATATCGCGACACTTTCGGCTCCGCTGCCTTCCTACCCTCTTCAAGTCATGAAAATGCGACATGTCGCAATATCGCGACACCTCTCGGCTCTTCTACCTTCTTATCCTATTCGAGTCACGAAAATGCGACATGTCGCGATATCACGACACTTTTGTCTCCTCTACCTTCCTGCTTTCCTCGAGCCACAAAAATGTGACATGTCGTGATATTGCGACATTTTTCTCTCCTGTGCCTTCCTTCGTCTTTTGGTCGCGAAAATGCGACATGTCATGATATCATGACATTTTCCTCTCCTGCACCTTCCTTCGCCTTTTGGTCGCAAAAATGTGGCATGTCACGATATCGCGACATTTTCCTCTCCTGCGCCTTCCTTCGCCTTTTGGTCACGAAAATGTGACATGTCACAATATCGCGACATTTTTCTCTCCTGCGCCTTCCTTCGCTTTTTGGTCACGAAAATGCGACATGTCGCGATATCGCAACATTTTTTCTCCTTTGCACTTTCCTTCGTCCTTTGGTCGCTATAATGCGACGTCGCAATATCGCGACATCTTTCCTTTTCGGTTCCTCTTTCTCCTTTTCGGTCACGAAATCGTGACATGTCACGATATCATGACATCTTTCCTTTCTGCCTCCTCCTTGCCTCTCGAGTTGTGAAATCATGACATGTTGCGATATCACAACTTTGCTCTCTGCCTTCTTTCTCTATTTCGGGTCGTGAAAATGTGACATGTCGCGATATCACGACAGTTTCCTTCCTTGCCTTCTTTCTGCTCTATCGGTCACGATTTCATGACATGTCACCAAATCGTGACATTTTCTTCTCTGGCCCTTTTGGTCTTCTTTCGGTCATGATTTCACGACATGTCACGAAATCGTGACATTTTTTCTCCACGTCTTCTCTTTCCTCCTTGCGTCATGAAAATGCGACATGTCGTGATATCGTGACATTTTTGCTCCATGCTTTCTCTCTCCTTCTTGAGTCAAAAATGCGACATGTCGCGATATCGCGACACTTTTTGCTCCATGCTTTCTCTCTCCTTCTTGAGTCGTGAAAATGCGCCATGTCGCGATATCACGACACATTTTGCTCCATTCTTTCTCTCTCCTTCCTGAGTCACAAAAATGCGACATGTCACGATATCGTGACACTTTTTGCTCTTGCGCCCTCTCTCGGCTTTTGGTCGCGATTCTGCGACATGTCGCGATATCGCGACACTTTTCTCTCTTAAGCCTTCTCTCGGCTTTTTGTCGTGATTCTACGACATATCGCGATATCACGACACTTTTTCTACTTGAGCATTCTCTCGGCTTTTGGTCGCAATAATGCGACATGTCGCAATATCGTGACACTTTTCTCTCTTGAGCCTTCTCTCGAATTTTGGTCGCGGTTCTATGACATGTCATGATATAGCGACACTTTTCCCTCTTGAGCCTTCTCTCGGCTTTTGGTCGTGATTCTGCGACATGTCGCGATATCGCAACACTTTTTCTACTTGAGCCTTCTCTCAGCTTTTGGTCATGATTTTGCGACATGTCACGATATCGCGACACTTTTCTTCTTCACCGACATGTCGCGATATCGTGACACTTTTTTTACTTTGCTGTATTTTGTCTTTCATTGGATGCTCCTACATCAGACAATCGGGGTGGATGGAGAAGTGACCTTCACTTCTGTACTATTATGTCCCCTTATTTTTAATTGGGCCTGTACAAGCTCTCCAAGCTTCAACAAAATCTGCATCTGTATGGTACAAACCCTTAAGTTCTTCAGATCCCACAACTTCCACTCTCATTGTTGTCAGCAAACTCTTTTTATCCATCTCCTTCAATGGCTTCAACTTGTGACGCACTCCACCTTTCGTCAGAGAGTAAGTATTCGCATACCCATCATGCACCGCACTTCTATCAAATTGCCATGGCCTCCCCAACAAAAAATGGCAAGCATCCATAGGCAAAACATCACACGAACCTCATCTTGATAAGTTCCAATATGAAATTTAACTAAACACTGTTCACTGACTAATGCTCTGTGATCTTTCTGCAACCACGCAATCCGATATGGATGCGGGTGCACCCTCTTCTCCAATTTCAACTTAGCAACCATTTCTCTTGAAACCAAATTATCGGTGCTACCATTATCTATGATAACATTACAGACCTTGCCTGAACATTTACACCTTGTGTGAAACAGGCCCTTCCTCTAGTCTGGTCCTTTCTCCTCATTCAACAAGGTTCTCCTTGTGACCATAGCTTCTCCTCTCTCTCTTCTCACAAATCTTAACCACAGATCCTGGTGCAAACTGCCTCACTTTCGGTGATCTGCTCACACACTCAAAAACTCCCACTCTTCCACAGATCCTGGTGCAAACTACCTCACTTTTGGTGATCTGTTTACACACTCAGGAACTCTCGCTCTGATACCACTTGATGGGGGAGCCAAAATCGCTCAGCCCAAATACTCACAAACTCTCATTCATTAAACTTGGAAAAATTTACAAAAATGGTAGACTCTACCAAATAAACTTCTTTTATAGAAATATAGTTTATTATGTTTTACATTACATTACAGCATTCCAACTCTGGAAGAAAAATAGCCTAACAGGTCCAGAATGGCCCTCTTGCCTTCACGGATGCAACTCTGTCTCCGTAGTTTCTCTGGCGTGACTGTCCATTTTCCTTTTATGACCCTTTGTTTCATTTCCCATGCCTCTTCGTTGTTATGGCTTTTGAAACATTTTGACTCTTGGTCTTCATCCGCTTTCACTGCACCTTGGTGCCATGTGCTTTTCCAATGCTGCCACTGTAGACTCTGTCCACCTGTCACCCAATGATGGCATTTGGTATACCCCTTGCTCGATAATTTCCTCTGTAACAGCCCCTGTAACCGTCTACCATTTCTTTTCTTTCCTTCTGTTTGGTCATGAAAATGTGACATGTCGTGATATCGCGACACTTTCGATTATGCTACCTTCCTGCCCTCTTCAAGTCATGAAAATGCAACATGTCGTGATATCACGACACCTCTTGGCTCTTCTGCCATCCTGTCCTATTCGAGTCACAAAAATGTGACATATCACAATATCGCGACACTTTCGGCTCCTCTGCCTTCGTACTTTCCTCGAGTCGCAAAAATGTGACATGTGATATCGCGACATTTTTCTCTCCTACGCCTTCCTTCACCTTTTGGTCACGAAAATGCGACATGTCATGATATCACGACATTTTCCTCTCCTGCACCTTCCTTCGCCTTTTGGTCATGAAAATGCAACATGTCGCGATATTGCGACATTTTCCTCTCCTGCGCCTTCCTTCGCCTTTTGGTCGTGAAAATGCGACATGTCGCGATATCGTGACATTTTTCTCTCCTACGCCTTCCTTCGCCTTTTGGTCATGAAAATGCAACATGTCGCGATATCACGACATTTTTTCTCCTTTGCGCTTTCCTTCGTCCTTTGGTCGTGATAATGCGACATGTCGCGATATCGTGACATCTTTCCTTTCTGGTTCCTCTTTCTCCTTTTTGGTCGTGAAATCGTGACATGTCGCGATATCGCGACATCTTTCCTTTCTGCCTCCTCCTCGCCTCTCGGGTCACGAAATCGTGACATGTCACGATATCGTGACAACTTTGCTCTCTACCTTCTTTCTCTGTTTCGGGTCTCGAAAATGTGACATGTCATGATATTGTGACAGTTTCCTTCCTTGCCTTCTTTTTGCTCAGTCAATCGTGATTTTGTGACATGTGAAATTGCGACATTTTCTTCTCTGGCCATTTTGGTCTTCTTTCGATCACGATTTCATGACATGTCACGAAATCACGACATTTTTGCTCCGCGTCTTCTCTTTCCTCCCTGCGTCGTGAAAATGCAACATGTCGCGATATCGTGACATTTTTGCTCCGTGCTTTCTCTCTCCTTCCTGAGTCATGAAAATGCGACATGTCACGATATCGCGACACTTTTTGCTCCATGCTTTCTCTCTCCTTGAGTCGCGAAAATGCGACATGTCGCGATATCGTGACATTTTTTGCTCTATGCTTTCTCTCTCCTTCCTGAGTCACGAAAATGCGACATGTCGTGATATCACGACACTTTTTGCTCTTGCGCCCTCTCTCGGCTTTTGGTCGCGATTCTGCGACATGTCGCGATATCACGACACTTTTCTCTCTTAAGCCTTCTCTCAATTTTTGGTCGCGATTCTATGACATGTCACGATATCGTGACACTTTTTCTACTTGAACCTTCTCTCGTCTTTTGGTCATGATATCGCGACACTTTTCTCTCTTGAGCCTTCTCTCGGCTTTTGGTCGCGATTCTGCGACATGTCGCGATATCGCGACACTTTTCCCTCTTGAGCCTTATCTCGACTTTTGGTCGCGATTCTGCGACATGTCGCGATATCGTGACACTTTTTCTACTTGAGCCTTCTCTCGGATTTTGGTCATGATTCTACGACATGTCATGATATTGTGACACTTTTCTTCTACGTCGACATGTTGCGATATCGTGACACTTTTTCTACTTTGCTGTATTTTGTCTTTCATTGGATGCTCCTGCATCACATGTTCATGTCCTTATTCATGTTCCTATTCATATCCATGTTTCTATTCATGTTCCTATTCTTGTTCATATACGTGTTCCTATTCCTATTCCTGTTCGTATTCATATCCATATTCGTGTTCCTGTTCCTATTCCTGTTCTTGTTCATAATTGATTTTGGAATGTCTACTCTACACCAATTTTTTGTGTGGCCATAATTATTGCACTTATAACACTTAATGTTATTATTCCTTGGAGGTGTAAATGTCTTAGTATTTCTCCTAGTGAAGCCATATCCTCTTTTGTCATGAACCCTAAAATTCATTGCCTTGTGACCAAACTGATTACATGAGTAGCAATACCCATGGAAAAGCTATATGTTCTCATATTCCTATCTTTCATGTGTCCTACACTATGAAGCCATGTGCCCAAACCTGTGACATAAAAAATGTCTTCCATTGAAGTTTACTTGTATTGACCTCATTGGTCTCTTATTCTCTCTTGACCTATTCTGATTTTTGTTTCATTTGTATATTCTTTGTGCATTGTTCTTGTTCCTGTTGAACTCTCTGTTGTCCAACTCATCCTCAGATGTCTCACTTTCTCTTACACTATCTTATTTTGTAGTTTCTTCATCTGAAGTGTCTTCTTCTAAAGTGTCTTCTCCTTCATAACTTGAGGTTGAATTTCCTTCCCATTTCTTTTGTCCTTGTTCAAATCCAAGACCTTTTTTGCTTGATGTAGGATTTTGTATCTTGATGAACTTATCCAATTTATTTGAGCTATTTTTGAACCCTTTTAGCTTGACTTTGGAGTCTTCTAAATCTTCCATTAGTAGTGCCACTTCTTGTGCTAACTTTTCACATTCTAAGATATTTTATTCTAACTTATCCTTGAACTTATTTGTCTTAGCCTTTGATTTTTCTAGATCCTCTATAAGCATCCTTCTCTCTTCATCACATTCTTGAAACTGAATTTCAAGTATAGAGTTTTTCTTTCTTACCTTCTTTAATATTTCAAAAGCATAGATAAGCTCTCCCTTGATATCATATCCATCCTTTTTTGAATATTTCTCTATTTTTTTGCCTTTGTCCACATATTCATTTTCTATTGGCTTGTCTTCTATAGGATCACCTACTCCTTCTTCTAATGCCATTAGAAGGTTTTCATCTGGTCCTTCAAGTGCATCCTTATATTCATCATCACTAAAACTATATCCATTCCTTGTAAAACTATCTTAAAGATGTTCAAAGTTACCACATCTAAAACACTTGAGAATTACTGGAGTCCTTTTCTTAACTTGTTCTTTTTATTCAATCATAAATAGGACTTCATCTCTATCATTATCTAAAAAACTAGCATCACTATCACTTGAGTACTTGCCTTATACGCATAGTAGCTCCTCTTTTGCCTTTTAAATAACTTCTTTCCTTGTCTGCTTTGTCCATCCTTGATTTTCTTTTGATGCCTATATCTTTCTAATTCCCTGTTTTTGTGATCCTGTTTCTCTTCACCATTGTTATTCTTAACTTCTTGACAATTTGTTGCATAATGACCATACTTTCCACAATTGAAACATTTAACAGATTTTAGATCTCTAGATCTTCTATAATCCTTATCCCTTCTACCATAATTAGCTTCTTCATCATTAGATGACTCATTGCTTGATTTTGACTTCTTACCCTTTGTCTTTTTTATTGCTTTGAAGGTTTCTTCCTTCTAGGGAATAGGTTATTTTGTTCTCATCTCAAAAGTTGTAAGAATACAAAGCAACATATCTCTTGTCAAATAATCACCATCATTTGACTCCTCTATAGCAAAAATATTTTCACTGAATATTTTTGGAAGAGATCTTAAGACCTTATCACAAACATCTAATTCATCAATCTTCATTCCAAGTCCTTGCATAGCATTAACAACCTCATCAATTCGAAGGAGATAAGTACTAATGTTTTCCTCATCCTTCATTCTTAACTCTTCAAAATATCCTTTGAGATTTTGTATCTTTGCTTTCTTGCCACATTTATCTTCATATATATTTTACAACTTATCCCACATTCCTTTTGCACTGTCACAATGCATAACTTTTATGGACTTTGTTCTATGCAAACCTCTCAAAAGTGCATTCATTATTTTTGAATTGTAATGTTGTAGAAGCTTACCTTCCTTATCTATATGTGGATCAACTAAGGGGTCATATCCATTTTCAACTGCTTCCCAAACTTCATTGCCAAGTGCCTTCAAGTAGATCTTCATTCTCAAACTCCAATATACATAATAACTTTCATCAAAATTTGGTACTAAATTATCTGAAGGTCCATTATTAGAATCCATTGTGTTCTTGTTAAATTTTCCTTCAAGAAGTTAAACTCTTCCAAAGGAACTCACTTTGATACCATTTAAAGAACACAAGCTTATATTGAGAGGGGGTGAATAGTATAAGACCACTTTTTACATTTTTTTCTTAATCAATATTATGCAATGTAAATATAGCAATATCAATAGAAGTAATAAAATAAATGCAAAAATTACCACACACAATAGAGACACTACAATTTACGTGGTTTACCCAATGTGGGCTACTCCACGAAGAAAATATTTCTCTAAAATCTTCTCAATCAATCTCTTGGGAATACCTTCCCAATTACAATGTTTATGGACCTATGTCCAATGGAGATACCAATCCCTTGAATCAAGTTCATGGATATCTATCCACAGGAGAACTCCTTATCCTTTGCTCTGGCTGGTGATCTTATAGAAGAGCTGCTACCTCCACTGTACTAGCTTATGGATCTCTATCCACTGAATATTTTTGTTCTCACTCAGAAGACTTGTCCTCACTGCCATAGCTAATGGACCTATATCCACTGGATATTGTCATCCTTTATACTCTATCACCTATAAATATCTATCTAAAATATGTACTAAACACATTTCTTTGGTCTAGCACAAATCTACTCAATATTTGTCTCTGGTCTGGCATAAATCTATCCTCAAATATGCACCAATTATTTCCTTGAATCTATACTAAAAATAGTACTTCGGTATAGCATAAATCTTTCCTCAATCTCTATCCTAAATCCTTAACTCAAAGCTTGAATCAATCTCAAATAAACTTTGTGGGATTATCCCCAAACCTTAACTCAAGGTTTGAACAAATCAATCAATCAACTCTACTCACAAGCCTTCTCAAAGACTTATCTAAAATTTATCTTGTAAGCTTCCATAAAATATCACACCAATATATCCACAAGTCCTCTCTAGAACTTACCCAATCTTCTCAATAAGTCCTCTCAAGAAATTAACCAAATATGATCAATAAGTCCTCACAAGAACTTAACAAAATCTACTCTCAATATGTATTGTAAGCTTCTATAAAATTTTACTCAATTATGTCCACAAGTCTTCTCAAAGAATTACCTCAAATCTGCTCAAAAAGTCCACACTAGAACTTGTCCAATATCATAGAAACATAAAGAGAATTGTTAGAGACTCAATATGCTCTATACTCATCACAATGCTCAAAAACTTTCAATCACTTTTTTAGAAACATACAGAGAATTTTTAGAGACCCAATACGCTTCAACTCAATCACTTTATCAATTCAATTCATAATATAGACGAGTTTTTTTATGGAACTTGAACAATCACTTCACCCGGTGTTGTAGGTGAGTTGGAGAGGAGAGGGCAATCCTCCAAGGGAGGTCCCAGGTTCGAATCTCCACCCTACCAAAAAGCTAAATTACCCAAAATCCAATTGATAATGTTGGTGTGGGCAGGGCTGGGTGCGACCCCCAGGTGACTTTGACGGTGTATAACCCCTGTTCATGGTCTCTTAGACCAATGCGGTCCCATAAGGGTTTTTCACTTAAAAAAAAAAAAAAAAAAAACTTGAACAATCACTTCACACATCCACTTGACTAGGCTTAACCAACTTTACTCAATCAATCTCTCAATGAAATAATCCTTGCTCACAAACCCTAGTCCAAGCATATGATCCTTCACTCAAAATATTTCCAACAATGCTCAACAACAAATCTCACACAAAAATTTTCTTTTCAAAACCCTAGTTGAAGTTCTTTGCTCAACAACTCACTTCAACAATATTGCTTATAAAACAACTCTCACATAACAATGATACTCATGTTCTTTTCAAACCCTAGTTCTTTGCTCAACCAATGGCTTCAACAACAATGCTTATAAAACAAGGTTTTAATAACAACTCTTTATTCCAAAAAACCTTGAAGCATTAATTCAAAAACACTCAATAAGGAAGCCCTAATCAAATCCTTTTCACTCCAAACTTATTTTTAGAAAACCAATCAATCAACTCAACTATGGAAGAATGTGCTCATACCTTTTCTTGATGATGAAGAAACCTCAAATATCTATCACAATCACAACCACTTCTATACCAAACTCAAAGAGGTTAGAAGATAAATCTCTCTCACAATGTAATGAAAAAACTCAATTACACCTTATCACTCCACCTTTAAAAACAACCATCAACATACATAAAATATTTTTCCAAATAGACCTTATAATATCCCAAGTAAAATAAATTTAACATCCACAAAAATTTAACTCAAAAACCTCTTTAATGGCAAGAAGAATTTTGGCAAAAATCAAATCCACTTTTCTTATAATTCCAATAGCATAAATCAATTACCAAGCAAGCAACTTTTCATTTACCCTTATAACTCCCTTTTTACCTTAGGAAAAACATTAGGAAAAAAAAAAATATTTAACTAAAAAGTACCTTTGCCACTTATGGGATTCGAACCCATAATCACTGCCTCCTCGTGCACCCTAGTTGTGGGTTTGACCACCGTGTGCGCTAGATGGATGCTTGTAAGGCTAAGAGCACCTCGTGCTCTTTCTTCCAAGTCTGGTGCTCTAAATGAGAGCGTGCCAAAATATTTTTACCTCAGCGCTCAAGACAAACACACCAACAACCTCCACACAAATCGATCGTGGTCACTTCCACTCCCAACGCTCTCACAAAATGCACAATGCCAATGAACCACACTATCGAATGGAAATGGGGCCTTAAGCCCTCACGTTTTGTCTTCTTCCTAGCAATAAAAAAGACTTCACAATTTTTTAACTTCTTCCTCAACGATTGCACGAAATACACTTTGCTTTATCGTATGAATATTGATCGATGAAGGGTAATTTTTAATGCCCCTTTGGTATAGCATTTATATATGAATTTCACCATTTGATATAGACGTCGATGCTCCACTAAATTTGATGATGTCGGCACTTTTATAACCTTTATAATTTATAGATTATTTAAATTCTAAAATAATTTAAATTATATAAATTATATTTATAAACCTTTGACTTTAATAAAAATTAAAGCCTCCTTAAGATAAATTTTAAACCTTTATTTGTACCCCACTAATTTGATGAAAATTATTCTGCTACCATGGTTTTAATGAAAACCTTAATTCTACCATCACAATGTTTAAAGAAGCCTTTATATTATCATAATGATTTTAATAAAAAACATTAATAAAATAATATTTTCTTCAACTCTTTGCATTGCTCCTGGCATCAATGATGGTGTACTCCATGGTATTAATGACTACTTAATGTGTTCACTTTGGCATAAATGACAACTTCTCACCTTGACATCAATGATAACTAAATGAACTCAAAATTTCTAACATCCTTCATGCATGTGCAATACTCATCCCTCTACCATGGGTCTAAACTTACTCATGCCCTACAACCACTACATACACATGTAATAACAACATTTTTTATAAGGGCCCAAGGGGTTAGTGGTTCATCCCCCACAATTGGGAAACCATCCCATATCGGTACAATCAAAGGTCCTTCTAGAACTAGGGTCCCAAACCTCAACAAATAAATGCTTCCTCCTGTAGGATGTAAGTACTTCACCCTTGAGTTAGATATTTGCACCATTCTTCACTAGGCCCTTTGGGGGTAGCTCCTCATATTTATACTGGGTTATGCTCTGTAGGATGGTTTTGGATGTGGTTTTTGCATGTTGGATTTTTTTTGCTTGCTCAATTTTTTGGTATCCCTTTGGCTCTAGTCCTAGGCCCCCAAATATATAATCTTTGAGTGATACCGAGAGGTTGATCACCAAGTTAGGTCTTTCACCTGGTCATCCTACATATTTTTTGGTTAGCCATCGAGTAAATATTCATGCATCCACCATCACTTTTGATAATATGGAGGTAATGATCATGGGATCAATTAGGTAGCTTTAGATCGGCTTACCCCTACACTTCAAAATTAGTCAAAGAGGCTCTACATCGATTTGTGCAAGTAGCTCTACTTCATCCTTCCCTTGCTCTAACTGGGTCTCCTTTAGGTCCTCTTTTTATAGGGATTCTAGTTGTGGCTGATACCTATGTCCTTCCACCACTGGCTTGGAAGCTTCCCTAGGGGCATGTGTTAACATTAGTGTCTACCACAGAATTTGGTGGCTGTATCCCTAAAATAGTTTTGGTGGTGAATGGACTTATTGGTTTTATTGTACTACCTACCAGAAAATATTCAACAACTTTGGTTTTTGTTGTCTTTTCAAAGTCTGATTGGATCTGATATCTACTGAGAAATATCTCATCGGTTTGGTTGCTTACCATATGCATTTTTCTTTCTTCCCTAGTGAACAGGACCCGTTCTAGAAGGATAATTTTTGGGGCACAAGTGACCCAATGGGGGGTCAATAAGCATTGGGTTGATGTTGTTGGTACCCTTTTAATTTGCATCCCTACAAAATATAGGAAACTTTTCCATAGCTAGTGATGGAAGTGTGGCCCCAAAATCTATTGTTGATTGATGATTAGATATCCCTTATAGGGTTGGTACTATAGATGAATATAGCAAAAACCTAGGTTGCCCTATTACCTTTTTATAATTAGCAATTCCTTAGAAAGAGCTTGTACTCTCCTTATTTCATTTATTTCAACTTTAAGTAGGGAAATTAGAGCTGGATGGAATGGGAAATAAGGGAAAACTAAATTTGTGGGGAGCATGAGGTGAGAGAAAACAAGTTGCTTGGATGGTGATGAAGGATACCTAATCTATGGAAATAAAGACATTGGGGGTATTTGGGTAGCATACCTTTTTTTTTGAGGTCATTTTCAACTTGGAAAACTATCAAGTAGGCTACTAGTAGGGAGTTTCCTCCCCAGATATTAACCATCATGGAAATCTCTGAGTTGAAATATTTTAGATAGAAAATAAGTGTTATCCTTGGGGTGTCTAATTTTATCTAGGATTTTGTTCTAGGTTTGGTGGAACCAAGTATTGATATCTTCCATTACCTCCAAGGGAGCTCTTTTGATATTCATCAAGTGTTCTAGTAGTGAAGCTCCATATGCCTTCTCCCCAAATCTATTCGCTAGTTGGGTAGCTAGTTGGTCCTAATATCCAATTGAATATGTAAGAAGGGATATGTACCATTCTCATGCTTTTCCATTGAAAGATACCATCAAAAGCCTCCAAGACACATTTTGTGCAACCAGATTGTGTACCATATAAAATATCACCATATTGTAGGTGTTCTAATGTAGTGATTGCATATTCCCTGGTGAACTCTAACAAGGACTTTAGATTTATAGTGATAATTGGGAGAACTAAGAAACATTTGTTGATCCACATTGGGATTAGCTATATCACCATATTCTAATTGGTATAGGTCGTTAGAAGAGGGGTGGTGCTTTAATAATTGTTTCAACAAGCTAAATAGATAGAGATTCACACCAGGATATTTATCTATAAATTCTTCTATGATGAATTATGGTATTATTTTCTAATAGAGTTGTTGAATTTGAGTGGTTCATTGATCAAGGGAGTTTCCAGGTGAATGATTATGGTGCTTTGAAAAGAAAATAGTTGAAGCCTTCACCACAAATTTAGCTTATTATTTTGAGTTTAGGTCCCATAAGGCATGCTAGTTGAAATGTTGGGGATCAAAAACTATCCCTACATCCTAAGTGTTGCAACTCCTTGCATGTGCTTCTTGCACACACCTGTTGTGACTCCTTCACAATGATCCCAAAATTTAGGGACCCACTTGAAATTTGAAATTTTGTTCTAAATCATTGCTTGTGCTTATTGTTAATCGTTATCATCATTGAAATGTCAAAACTATTCACCATTCTCAAAATGGTCTTATAACCAGGTCTATCGCCAAAATTCACCTAAGTGATGTGAGGTTTATTTTGATAAGTACTTGCAAGAATCATTATGTAATCAAATGACTATGTCAATTTATTTCATATGTGGTTATCATGTTTAATTCGATTATGTTGAAGTGTTTTTCGGTTGTGTTTTGGTTTTTGGTGTGTTATTACTTTGTTCAAGTTGTGTTTTGGCTCTGTTATATGTTATTGGTCATATTATGATATGTTATGTTTTATTTAGTACTATTTTATAGTATTGTGTTTTGATTTTATGTTGTTTTTATGTGGCATGTTTTGTTATGTCTTTTATTTATTGTGTTCATTTTAATATTATGTTATTTTTTATTTATGTTAGGGTCATTTTTATGTTTTAATTATTATAGATTGTTTTGTCTTTATATGTATATGTTGTTATGTGTTTAAGTCATGTTTTTAGATGTTTTGTTTTAATATTATATAATGTTTTTGCTAGGTGTTTGAGTTGTGTCTTTAGATGTTATGTTAAATTGTGTTATAATTTTGTGATGGAGTTTTTAATGTTGAAATATCATGGGTTTTGTTTTTTTTTTTAATATTGTTGTGAATATATATTAAACTGTTATATTCATTAAGTTCATTGTTTTGCTTTGTAGGTTGTAAATTATCAAGACACCAAAGCTAAGTGGGTCCCACGATTTAAGTGGAGCACAAGTTTCAATGAAATGAGTTCAACTATGCTAATATTCATATGTGGGTTCCACAGGTTACGTTTTAGTTGGATGAAGCGGGCCCCACAACACGATTTGCGAAGCGGGCCCCACATATATAGAATTATATGCAGTATTTGAGGGGGAAGGCTAAACTTACTGAAGACCCTTGTCATCTACCGAAAAACAATATCGTCATCTATCGGGGAATGCGTAGGAGAAAATTGTCATTACATGTTGGAGAGTACTACTTCCTCCTGTGAATGGAAACTGGTTTAGTTGAGACATACCAGATAATGCACTAAGAAAGTTGTCATTGCCTACTGGAGAATGATATTATCATCTATCGAAGAGATGTTTTGTAATGGTAAGGTGATTGAATGATTTTTATCAATATGATAGTGCACGATGGTCAGACAAAGAGGTTACTACAGAGGATACAAGAAGTGTGGGCACAGGAATATGACACTAAAAAAAACCAAAAAATTGACATAGCAGCATTGTGTAGGTTGTGGGGATCATGGATCAGTGATAAAGAGATATTCGCAGTGACGACAAGCACGGATTGAGAACATAAACGACCCGATTGGATATATGGATGCTATGATATAAGATATATTATGTAGTAGGGCATGATGACACAACCTGCAGTGTTGTTTTATGCAACCTCCATTCACCCATTCACCTACAGAGTCATGAAATACATTGAGAGATGTGATTTTGATGATGAAAAGGTCCTCACAATAGTAGATTTGATTTTTCATTATGTTGAATGTCTTTCAGAGTGCTCATGTGCTTCAATTATCTATGAAAATATAATAATATTCACTATTTTTTGGTATAATTATGTATGAAGATCGCTTACATGAAATTAATGGCCAACATTAAAGGAGGATGGTTTTATTGGTACCAAATTTTTTGATAAAAAGGGTGGTTTCGATTATTCCAATTTTCGTCTGATGTATTAATGATAAATTAGGGGATCATGTGTCGATGGAGAGCATAAAGTGAATTAAAAGAAACCATATCATATTTTATGGTAATGAATGTAATCAAACAATTATAATTCATTTTGGATACCATTGGGTGATTAATACGAATAGAAATCAGTGGAAGAGTTACAGAAAGTTATGTAACAACATAAGAATGTCTTGGAATGTATATGAGGCAAATGGAACTATTACGAAGTGCTGGTTATTAAAAAAAAGTAGTTATGTAACGAAGAAATGAAATGAACAAGAAAGAAATAAATTATAAAAGGCCATTACAATATTGAAAACAGGTCGGACAAGGATTGTAGAAAAGGAAAAGAAGAAGATTGCAAGAAGTTAAAGAGGATAAGATTTGTCAGAAAAGCTACGTTTTCAGATACAGAGACTTTGTGGATCAATTGTAAGACCTAATATTTATGTCAAATTCAATTTTTATTAAAATAAAGCACTATTGTGGTGTTTTTGATGTATAAATTGATTGATATAATTCTTTTTATATTAAACTTCTGTAGAAGATAGCACCAAACTTATGGTAGGATTGTGTGAAATCTGATCTGCCTAAGTTTTGGTTTTCAAAGTCATGTTTTTTTGTTTAGTAGCAAAATTGTCTGAGGATTTTATTTAAATTTATTTCTTTACCTTAAACCTTTCAGATTTATTTGATGCATTAAAATTTAAAATAAAACCTAGTTTATTTTCAAGAAAGAATTTCAATTTCATAACTAGGTTATATTAAAAACCTATCACCCGAGTATTGAATTCATAAATATTTCGGATGAATATTGAACTTTGATTTTAAATTTAATGAAATTTAAAATTTCATTATTCTATTTATAAAATCCCTGATTGGAAATTGAAAGGATTCGTATTAACAGAGGATTGTAAAAAAAATTGAGATTGAATATTTAAGGAAATAAATATTCAACCAATAAATTTCAAAGGAAAAGAAAATTATGAGAATTCTAATTTTCATATTATAAATTCTAAAACTTTATAATTATAATTCTTCTACATTAATTATTTTATTTATTTATTCAAATATTTAATTTGATAAATATTTGAATAAATAAGTATTTGGTTTAAAGATTATTTTGAATTCTAATTTCTATATTATAAGGTGTAAACTTTATAATTAGAATTCAAATACATTAATTTGTTCTATCTATTGAAAAGAAGCAAGGTTGATAAATTTATAATATTCTAAAAGCCCTAAAGGTTTATAAATGTGTTTAACATTCTTATAATTGGGGTTTTCAAGTTAATTTTAAGCTTCATTCATTAGATTAATGTTAAAACTTTAAAATACATTCATGTAATTTTAAATATAATTTTAAAGCATTAGAGTCCTTATCTAAAATAAATTTGCATTTTAAGTATTTACTTTTGAAAGGAAGAATTTATTCATTTTGAAGAAGTAAATGTTATTGATGGAATGCAAACAGTGATTTCAAAATCAAGAATACTTGTTATGTTAGGCCTCTTGTTAATAGTTGAATGTCTATCCCTAATATGTTCTATGTACTTAATCCGCATATTAGCATAAACACATAACATGTTATATAAAGAACCTTGGAGAAAGACCTTTTCTTTGTAAGGGAAGATTTTAGATCTTAACTATCGAGTGATATTTGTAATTGGAAAAAATCACACCTCAACAAATTGGCGCTAGAAGGAGGGCCCGAAAATGAAAAACATGTAGTTTTGATTTCAGTTTATCATTATCACGTTTTCAATCATTCATATATTCATTCTTGAAGTTCCATGTTTAAATACATACTTGAATATTGCAATTACATTGTTACATTAAGATCATATTTCAAGTATTGTATATTTCAAATAAGTGGTTAGATTTCATTAAACTGGAGTCTAAAGAAATTATCACAAGGTCAAAGTCTACTGGATCTACCATATTTCAAATTTTGTCACCAACTAAGAAACACAGAAGAAGTAAAACTCAAACGGTAATTCTTCCTAGTACTTCTAACGTAAGTTCACATTTGATTGTAAATCCACCACTTGTCAATATGGCTGCACCTGTTGCACCAAATATGGCATGGATGGGAAACCAACGAAGTCCATTAAATATAGCTGGTGTTGTACATGATATGCCAAAGAATGTGGAAAAGTATTTACCAAAATATAAGCATGATGGTTCTCGTTTGGCAGAAGAGCATATACAAGCATATACTGACGCAATGTCCAGATTGCAGATTGAGCACGAAGATGTGGCATGTAGGTTGTTTCCTCTAACTTTGGATGAGATAACCTATGATTGGTATGTTTGCTTACCTTCTAATTCCATTACTTCATGGGATATGTTGAAAAATACTTTCATTACTTAATTCAAGTTTGCTATTGATTCAGCAAGTGTTTATTTGCAATTCGCTTCTACTCGTAGAGAACCTAGTGAACCATTGCATATGTTTAATACTAGGTTTCATAAGATGTATTCAAGACTGACAGTGCCTTATAATATTGTAGAAGATGCAGCGATTCAAATTTATTTTGGTGCTTTGGATCCATTAACGGCAATGTTCGTCAGGAGAACGGGGCAAATAACTACACTTACATGAGCTTACACTGAAGTGCTCATGGTTGAACAACAGATGGTGCAATCAAGTTGTGGATTAGGGCAACTACCATCTATTGGTTATCCTGGTATGCAAAATCAGATTCCAATGATAAATCATGCTTTAACTAATCAAATGCCAATGTTGAGTTCAATTCCACAAATTCCAAATCAAATGGCATATGCTCAGTCAAGTAATCCTTTATTTTTAGAAAGTCATTATGCTGCACACAAAACAATGAATAACAATGTACCTAATTTGAATAGTTTTGGGAATGTAGCAGCAATGCAAAATGTGAATCCTTTTCAGAATTTTCAAACACCACAAAATAATCCAATGCTTGCTCAAAATCAAAATCAAGGTAATCTAATGTATGCAAATTCGTGGTTAAATCAAAATGTTTTGCCTAATCAAAATATTCAAAATGTTTTGCCTAATCAAAGTGTTCCAAATGTTATGCCCAATCAAAACATTCCAAGTTGGATGAACTCGAGTGTTCAAAATGTTTTACCAAACCAAAATGTGCCAAATATTATTCCAAATCAAAATCAAGGTAATCCTCCTAATGTTGTTAATGAGTCTAATCAATTAGCAGATCTAACGAGGATGTACCAAAATTTAAGTAATGATTTTGTTCAAATGCAAAAACAAAACACTCAAAATTCACAATCAAATCGAAAGTTTACTATGCAAAGACCAAAACATTTCAATACAAAACCAAATAATGGGGGAGTTCCAACTCCTGTTGCTAACAATAGTGGTGCTTCTAATAAAATAGCAACTATCAATGTATCTGAAGTGGTATTGGATAATTGGTGTAGGTTACATCGTACTGGTGAACATAATGAATTTGATTGTAATGAATTTAGTTGTGTTACAAATTGCATTCAACAGGGATTAGATAAAATGGAATGGGTTCCAAATGATGATGTTGATGAAAATATTAAGGGCAAAAGTTCTGCTTATTGTCTTGATATTTTTGGTTCAAGTGATGATGATGATGAGAAGAAGAAGAGGATGAAGGTATTGAAGAAATCCATACACTGAAACAATATAGAAAGGGGAATCATAGTTATAACTTGAGAAGTAAAAGTAAGTCTTTCAAAACTACTTCTACTCCTCCTAACAATGTTGTTATTCCTCCTGATGTTAATGCAAATAATAATCTGGTTCCTCCATCTTCTCTCGATACACCTAAAATTGCACATAAGGTACAAGATAACAAAGAGATGACTTATAACATCATTGAATATCTTAAGAAAAATAAGGTCAACATCAATCTGTTTGAAGCTGCAAAGTTACCTAATCAACAAAAGTTATTAATGGAGGCTTTTGATAATCAAAATACCAAAGAAATTGGGAAAATCACTGAAATACAATATGCTACATGAAAGGAAAAAGAGGAGTCTCCTCATTTTTTGTTAATTGTTAAAATTATAGGTAGGAAGTTGCATAATTGCATGGTGGATTTGGGAGCCTCAGGTAATGTGATGCCTTTCATAGTTTGTCAAAAGTTAGGTTTTAAACCGACATCTTCAAATAAAATTGTTGTGCAGTTGGATAAAACAGAAGTAAAAGTTATAGGCATGCTTAAGAATGTGCACATACAATTGTCATCAGAACCTAGAATACAACATTATATAGATATTCACATTGTTGATATTCCTGATAAGTATGGTTTGCTATTGAGCAGGGAATGGAGCAGGCATTTGAATGGATACTTTTCCACATATTTTTTGCACTTATGGTTGCCCTGGAAAGGCGTAGCTAATCATATTCATGTTGAAAGGGATCCTAGGTTAAAGAATATGATCACAAATTATGATAAGGAGTTTAATGAGATTCTTTGTAATGATATTGAACTAGGCATATACACATTTGATGTTGATTCGATAACAGAAGCTTTGGAGTCACCAAAAATAGTTGTGGATGATTTTGAAGAAGAGTTTCTTGAAGAGCTTGATGATTATGAGGAAGATGCAATAGAATTTCATCCCATGAGTTTAGATGATCATTTTTATTATTTGAAAAAACATGAAAAATCATTATTTGCTCATAATCCTATTGATGAGATTTCTGTTGCATTTGATGTGCAGGTTATTGAAAATTCTACCTCAGATGAAGATGTTGAAATTCTTACACAATCAAAAAATGATTTGTCAATTGCAAAAGTAGATAAGGTGGTTGATGAAAATGAAGTATTACAAGATGACAATGATGGATCTCATGAAGAAAAGGAAAAAATTGAAATGATTCATCAAATTTTGGTAAATGCTACTCATGGTGTCTTGATCATGGATGACAAGGTAGAATCTATACTTTTGTTATTGATGGTAGTTCCAGGTAATAAGTTGTATGATGTTCCTTTGAGTGTTTATGTTGTTGATAATGACATAGCAAGTGTTGTTGATAAGAAATTGAATATAACTCCTAAAGTTTTGATAGTAAATACAATGAAGGAAAAGCATTTGATTCTGAAATTATTTCAAATAAGTTCTTACTTGCAAAATTTCATGTTTGAAACAACTAGTCTAATTCTAAATCAGGAATTGACTTATGATGTTTACATTATAAGGATTAGACAAGAAGGAATTTTGAATCTGTCATTGTTTTGTTTATCTATTGATTTGGCATTTCACTATGAGTTTGCTTATGGAATCAAAATGAGAGTTTTTGTTTGGTTTATTCCATTGTGGTTGGATTTACATGAAATTCGGTATGCATATCATAAGAGGGATTGTTTGTTTTGTGATGATAATATTTGGGATCCAGGGAGAAAGTAGTCTTATTTGTATATTATTGTATATATTTGTTTCGTCATGTTATTGTTTTGTTAATGTTTGATGTTTTATTGTTTTGTTATTTTGTTGTTAAAGTTGTGTCAGATTTTTGTTGTGTTTTGTTAAGTACAACAATAAATTGGTCTTGCCAGGTTTTGGAAGTTGTCAAGTACAACAATAAATTGGTCTTGCCAGGTTTTGGAAGTTGTCAAGTACAACAATAAATTGGTTTTTCCAGATTTTGGGAGCTTCATGATTTTAGTATGTCATTCAAGTTGGTACAGTTTCAAAGGGGTTTTCAAATATTAAGGTAGTTGTTATTGAGACACTTGTCATTTGATGGCTCTATTTGGTGTTTGATCCTGGGTCGTATAGGATGAAATTACTTGTTTTGAAAACCTGTGAAACCTGGAGAAAAAGAAAAGTGAGATGTTAGTCTATATCTTCATGAATGTGAACTAAGATAAGGAAAATATGAAATATTAGAATCATATTGCAAAAGCTTCACGAGTACCACAAACACATTAAAGAATATCTTTTGAAATTTTGGATGTATGAAGTTGTCAATTTTGCAAATTAGGGTGAAAATTTTATATACTCTTTCAGCCTTACCTGATCTCTAACCCAAGTGGCAGGTGGATTTGTTGCAAAGTACCGTATTACCAGAAAAAAATGAGAGATAAAAAATGAGAAATAAAAAATGAGAAATAAAAAATGAGGGATAAAAATGAAATGATGAATACAACTGAAAATAAAGTCAAATCTATCACCATGAACTAGATAATCTTCACCGGAGCTATAGACACTCGGTTGGTAGTGAAGCTATGTCTAGAATAAAGGAAATGCAAACATTCAAATTCACCTAATATTTGGGAGTTTCAGATAGCCTCTACCGGAGCTATAAATGCTCGGCTGGAAGTAGAGCAATGCCTAAAGAGAATTAGGTGAAGGTATTTCTTCAAAGAGAAATTATTCATAGCCTGAAATGCGAAATTGACAATGGAATGCTGAATGGTTTCAAAATATATAGAATGAATCACTTTGCACACACCGAGATGATGTTGATGATTCTGGTGGTTCATGTCGAATTGGTCTATTCTCATTCTCTGGATATCATTGATGCTTATAATTCTAATATTTGGGTTTTTGTTGTTTTCAGAGTTTGGTTTTTAAGTCCGAAATGTCCAGGGACATTTACCAGTAGAGTCGCCATTTGTTGTGACTCCTTCACAACGACCCCAAAAATTGGGGACCCACTTGAAATTTGAAAGTTTGTTCCAAATCATTGCTTGCGCTTATTGTTAACTGTTATCATCATTGAAATGTCAAAACTATTCACCATTATCAAAATGGTCTTATAGTAGGGTCTATCATCAAAATTCACCTAAGTGATGTCAGGCTTATTTTGAGAAGTACTTGCAAGAATTATTATGTAATCAAATGACTATGTCCATTTAGTTCATATGTGGTTATCAAATTTAATTGATAATGTTGAAGTGTGTTTAGGTTGTGTTTTGGTTTTTGGTATGTTATTACTTTGTTCAAGTTGTGCTTTGGCTATGTTATGTGTTATTGGTCATATTATGATATGTTATGTTTTATTTAGTACTATTTTATATTATTGTGTTTTGATTTTATGTTGATTTTATGTGGTATGTTTTGTTATGTCTTTTATTGATTATGTGTTCATTTTAATATTATGTTATTTTTTATTTATGTTAGGGTCATTTTTATGTTTTAATTATTATAGATTGTTTTTTCTTTATATGTATATGTTGTTATATGTTTAAGTCACGTTTTTAGATATTTTTTTTTAATATTATGTAATGTTTTTCCTAGGTGTTTGAGTTGTGTCTTTAGATGTTATGTTAAATTGTGTTATAATTTTGTGATGGAGTTTTTAATGTTGAAATATCATGGGTTTTGTTTTTTTATATTGTTGTTAATATATATTAAATTGTTATATTCATTAAGTTTGTTGTTTTGGTTTTGTAGGTTGTAAATTATCAAGACGCCAGAGCTAAGTGGGTCCCACGATTTAAGTGGAGCGCAAGTTTGGATGAAATGAGTTCCACTATGCTAATATTCGTATGCAGGTTCCAAAAGTTACATTTTAGTTGGATGAAGTGGGACCCACAACACGATTTGTGAAGCGGGCCCCACATATGCAAAATTATACGTAGTATTTGAGGGGGAAGACTAAACTTACTGAAGAACCTTGTCATCTACCAAAAAAAAATATCGTCGTCTATAGGGGAATGTGCAGGAGAAAATTGTCATTGCATGTTGGAGAGTACTACTTTCGCCTGCGAATGGAAACTGGTTCAGTTGATACATACCAGAGAAAGCACTAAGAAAGTTGTCATTGCCTGTCGGAGAATGATATTATCATCTATCGAAGATATTTTTTGTAATGGTAAGGTGATTGAATGATTTTTATCAATATGATAGTGCACGGTGGTCAGACAAAGAGGTTGCTATAGAGGATACAAGAAGTGTGGGCACAGGAATATGACACTAAAAAAAACCAAAAAATTGACGTAGCAGCATTGTGTAGGTTGTGGGGATCATGGATCAGTGACAAGGAGATATTCGTAGTGACGACAAGCACATATTGAGAACATAGATGACCCGATTGGATATATGGATGCTATGATATAAGATATATTATGTAGTAGGGCATGATGAAACAACCTGCAGTGTTGTTTTATGCAACCTTCATTCACCCATTCACCTACAAAGTCATGAAATATATTGAGAGATGTGATTCTGACGATGAAATATCTTCACAATGGTAGATTTTATTTTTTTATTATTTTGAATATCTTTCAGAGTGCTCATGTGCTTCAATTATCTATGAAAAGATAATAATATTCACTATTGTTTGGTATAATTATGTATGAAGATCGCTTACATGAAAGTAATGGCCAACATTAAAGGAGGATGGTTTTATTGGTACCAATTTTTTTGATCAAGCGGGTGGTTTTGATTATTCCAATATTCGTCTGATGTATTAATGATAAATAAGGGGATCATGTACCGATGGAGGGCATAAAGTGAATTAAAAGAAACCATATCATATTTTATGGTAATGAATGTAATCAAGGAATTATAATTCATTTTGGATACCATTGGGTTATTAATACGAATAGAAATCGGTGGAAGAGTTACGAAAAGTTATGTAACAACATAAGAATGTCTTGGAATGTATATGAGGTTAATGGAACTATTACAAAGTGTTGGTTATTAAATAAAAGTAGTTATGTAACGAAGAAATGAAATGAACAAGGAAGAAATAAATTATAAAATGCCATTACAATATTGAAAACAGGTCGGACAGGGATTGTAGAAAAGGAAAAGAAGAAGATTGCAAGAAGTTAAAGAGGAGAATATTTATCAGAAAAGCTACGTTTTCAGATACAGAGACTTTGTGTATCAATTGTAAGACCTAATATTTATGTCAAATTCAATTTTTATTAAAAGGAAGCACTATTGTGGTGTTTTTGATGTATAAATTGATTGATATAATTCTTTTTATATTAAACTTCTGTAGAAGATAGCACCAAACTTATGGTAGGATTGTGTGAAATCTGATCTGCCTAAGTTTTGGTTTTCAAAGTCATGTTTTTTTGTTTAGTAGCAAAATTGTCTAAGGATTTTATTTAAATTTATTTCTTTACCTTAAACCTTTTAGATTTATTTGATGCATTAAAATTTAAAATAAAACCTAGTTTATTTTCAAGAAAGAATTTCAATTTCATAACTAGGTTAAATTTAAAACCTATCACCCGAATATTGAATTCATAAATATTTTGGATGAATATTGAACTTTGATTTTAAATTTAATGAAATTTAAAAGTTCATTATTCTATTTATAAAATCCTTGATTGGAAATTGAAAGGATTTGGATTAACAGATTGTAAAAAAAATTGAGATTGAATATTTAAGGAAATAAATATTCAACCAATAAATTTTAAAGGAAAAGAAAATTATGAGAATTCTAATTTTCATATTATAAATTCTAAAAATTTATAATTATAATTCTTCTACATTAATTATTTTATTTATTTATTCAAATATTTAATTTGATAAATATTTGAATAAATAAGTATTTGGTTTAAAGATTATTTTGAATTCTAATTTCTATATTATAAGGTGTAAACTTTATAATTAGAATTCAAATACATTAAGTTGTTCTATCTTTTGAAAAGAAGCAAGGTTGATAAAGTTATAATATTCTAAAAGCCCTAAAGGTTTATAAATGTGTTTAACATTCTTATAATTGGGGTTTTTCAAGTTAATTTTAAGCTTCATTCATTAGATTAATGTTAATGCTTTAAAATACATTCATGTAATTTTAAATATAAGTTTAAAGCATTAGAGTTCTTATCTAAAATAAATTTGCATTTTAAGTATTTACTTTTGAAAGGGAAAATTTATTCATTTTGAAGAAGTAAATGTTATTGATGGAATGCAAACAGTGATTTCAAAATCAAGAATACTTGTTATGCTAGGCCTCTTGTTAACAGTTGAATGTCAATCTCTGAGATGTTATATGTACTTAATCGACATATTAGCATAAACACATAACGTGTTATATAAAGAACCTTGGAGAAAGACCTTTTCTTTGTAAGGGAAGATTTTAGATCTTAACTATCGAGTGATATTTGTAATTGGACAAAATCACACCTCAACAAATTGGTGCTAGAAGGAGGGCCCAAAAATGAAAAACATGTAGTTTTTATTTTAGTTTATCATTATCACGTTTTCAATCGTTCATATATTCATTCTTAAAGTTCCATGTTTGAATACATACTTGAATATTGCAATTTGTTTGTTACATTAAGATCATATTTCAAGTATTGTATATTTCAAATAAGTGGTTAGATTTCATTAAAACTGGAGTCCAAATAAATTATCACAAGGTCAAAATCTACTGGATCTACCATATTTCAAAGTTTATCACCAACTAAGAAACACAGAAGAAGTAAAACTCAAACGGTAATTCTTCCTAGTACTTCTAACTTAAGTTCACATTTGATTGTAAATACACCACTTGTCAATATGGTTGCACCTGTTGCACCCAATATGGCATGGATGGGTAACCAACGAAGTCCATTAAACATAGCTAGTGTTGTACATGATATGCCAAAGTATGTGGAAAAGTATTTACCAAAATATAAGCACGATGGTTCTCATTTGGCAGAAGAGCATATACAAGCATATACTAACGCAATGTCCAAATTGCAGATTGAGCACGAAGATGTGGCATGTAGGTTGTTTCCTCTAACTTTGGATGATATAACCTATGATTGATATTTTTGCTTACCTTATAATTCCATTACTTCATGGGATATGTTGAAAAATACTTTCATTACTTAATTCAAGTTTGCTATTGATTTAGCAAGTGTTTATTTGCAATTCACTTCTACTCGTAGAGAACCTAGTGAACCATTGCATATGTTTAATACTAGGTTTCATAAGATGTATTCAAGACTGACAGTGCCTTATAATATTGTAGAAGATGCAGCGATTCAAATTTATTTTGGTGCTTTGGATCCATTAACGACAATGTTCGTCAGGAGAACGGGGAAAATAACTACACTTACATGAGCTTACACTGAAGTTCTCATGGTTGAACAACAGATGATGCAATCAAGTTGTGTATTAGGGCAACTACCATCTATTAGTTATCCTGGTATGCAAAATCAGATGCCAATGATAAACCACGCTTTAACTAATCAAATGCCAATGTTGAGTTAAATTCCTTAAATTCTAAATCAAATGCCAATGTTGAGTTCAATTCTGCAAATTCCAAATCAAATGGCATATGCTCAGTCAAGTAATCCTTTATTTTTAGAAAGTCATTATGTTGCACACAAAACAATGAATAACAATGTACCTAATTTGAATAGTTTTGGGAATGTAGTAGCAATGCAAAATATGAATCCTTTTCAGAATTTTCAAACACCACAAAATAATCCAATGCTTACTCAAAATCAAAATCAAGGTAATCTAATGTATGCAAATTCATGGTTAAATCAAAATGTTTTGCCTAATAAAAATATTCAAAATGTTTTGCCTAATCAAAGTGTTCCAAATATTATGCCCAATCAAAACATTCCAAGTTGGATGAACTCGAGTGTTCAAAATTTTTTACCAAACCAAAATGTGCCAAATATTATTCCAAATCAAAATCAAGGTAATCCTCCTAATTTTGTTAATGAGTCTAATAAATTAGAAGATCTAACGAGGATGTACCAAAATTTAAGTAATGATTTTTTTCAAATGCAAAAACAAAACACTCAAAATTCACAATCAAATCGAAATTTTACTATGCAAAGATCAAAACATTTCAATACAAAATCAAATAATGGGGGAGTTCCAACTCCTGTTGCTAACAATAGTGGTGCTTCTAATAAAATAGCAACTGTCAATGTATCCGAAGTGGTATTGGATAATTGGTGTAGGTTACATCATACTCATGAACATAATGAATTTTATTGTAATGAATTTAGTTGTGTTACAAATTGTATTCAGTAGGGATTAGATAAAATGGAATGGGTTCCAAATGATGATGTTGATGAAAATATTAAGGGCAAAATTTATACTTATTGTCCTTATATTTTTGGTTCAAGTTATGATGATGATGAAGAAGATGAAGAAGAGGATGAAGGTATTGAAGAAATCCATACACTGAAACGATATAGAAAGGGCAATCATAGTTATAACTTGAGAAGTAAAATTAAGTCTTTCAAAACTACTTCTACTCCTAACAATGTTGTTATTCCTCCTGATGTTAATGCAAATAATAATTTGGTTCCTCCATATTCTCTTAATACACCTAAAATTGCACATAAGGTACAAGATAACAAAGAGATGACTTATAACATCATTGAAGATCTTAAGAAAAATAAGGCCAACATCAATCTGTTTGAAGTTGCATAGTTACCTAATCAACAAAAGTTATTAATGGAGGCTTTTGATAATCAAAATACCAAAGATATTGGGAAAATAATTGAAATACAATATGCTGCACGAAAAGAAAAAGCGGATGCTCCTCATTTTTTATTAATTGTTTAAATTTGCAGGTAGGAAGTTGCATAATTACACGATGGATTTGGGAGCCTCAAGTAATGTTATGCCTTTCGTAGTTTGTCAAAATTTAGGTTTTAAACAAACATCTTCAAATAAAATTGTTGTGCAGTTGGATAGAATAGAATTAAAAGTTATAGGCATGCTTAAGAATGTGCACATACAGTTATCATCGGAACCTAGAATACAACATTATATAGATATTCATATTGTTGATATTCTTGATAAGTATGGTTTGCTATTGAGCAAGGAATGGAGCAGACATCTGAATGGATAATTCTCCACATATTTTTTGCATTTATGGTTGCCCTAGAAAGGCGTATCTAATTAGATTCGTGTTGAAAGGGAGCCTAGGTTAAATAATATAATCACAAATTATGATAAGGAGTTTAATGAGATTCTTTGTATTGATATTGAAGTAGGCATATACACATTGGATGTTGATTAGATAACAGAAGCTTTGGAGTCAGCAAAAATAGTTGCGGATGATTTTTAAGAAGAGTTTCTTGAAGAGCTTGACGATTATGAGGAAGATGCAATATAATTTCATCCCATGAGTTTATATGATCATTTTTATTATTTGAAAAAACATGAAAAATCATTATTTGTTCATAATCCTATTGATGAGATTTATGTTGCATTTTACGTGCAGGTTACTGAAAATTCTACCTCAGATGAAGATGTTGAAATTCTTACACAATCAAAAAAGGATTTATTAATTTCAAAAGTAGATAATGTGGTTGATTAAAATGAAGTATTACAAGATGACAATGATGGATCTCATGAAGAAAAGGAAAAAATTTAAATGATTCATCAAATTTTGGTAAATGCTACTCACGGTGTCTTGATCATGGATGACAAGGTAGAATCTATACTTTTGTTATTGATGGTAGTTCCAGGTAATAAGTTGTATGATGTTCCTTTGAGTGTTTATGTTGTTGATAATGACATAGCAAGCATTGTTGATAAGGAATTTAATATAACTCCTAAAGTATTATCTAGTAAATACAATGAAGGGAAAGCATTTGATTCTAAAATTATTTCAAATAAGTTCTTACTTGCAAAATTTCATGTTTGAAACAACTAGTCTAATTTTAAATCAGGAATTGACTTATGATGTTTACATTATAAGGATTAGAAAAGAAGGAATTTTGAATCTGTCATTGTTTTGTTTATCTACTGATTTGGCATTTTGCTATGAGTTTGCTGATGGAATCAAAATGAGATTTTTTGTTTGGTTTATTCCTTTGCGGTTGGATTTACATGAAATTCAGTATGCATATCATAAGAGGGATTATTTGTTTTGTGATAATAATATTTGGGATCCAGGTAGAAAGTAGTCTTATTTGTATATTATTGTATATATTTGTTTCGTCATGTTATTGTTTTGTTAATGTTTGATGTTTTATTCTTTTGTTATTTTGTTATTTTGTTGTTAAAGTTGTGTCAGATTTTTGTTGTGTTTTGTTAAGTATAGCAATAAATTTGTCATGCTAGGTTTTGGAAGTTTTCAAGTACAACAATAAATTAGTCTTGCCAATTTTTGGAAGTTGTCAAGTACATCAATAAATTAATTTTTCCAGGTTATGGAAGCTTCATGATTTTAGTATGTCATTCAATTTGGTACAGTTTCAAAGAGGTTTTCAAATATTAAGGTAGTTGTTATTGAGACACTTGTCATTTGATGGCTCTATTTGGTGTTTGATCCTGGGCTTTATAGGATGAAATTACTTGCTTTGAAAATCCGTGAAACCTAGAGAAAAATAAAAGTGAGATGTTAGTCTATATCTTCATGACTGTGAGTTAAGATAAGGAAAATATGAAATATTAGAATCATATTGCAAAAGCTTAACGAGTACCACAAACACATTAAAGAATATATTTTGAAATTCTAGATGTATGAAGTTGTCAATTTTGCAAATTAGGGTGAAAATTTTATATACTCTTTCAGCCTTACCTGATCTTTGACCCAAGTGGCAGGTGGATTTGTTGCAAAGTACCGTATTACCAAAAAAAATGAGAGAAAAAAAATAAAAATAAAAAATGAGGGATAAAAGTGAAATGATGAATACAGCTGAAAATACAGTCAAATCTATCACCTTGAACAAGATAATCTTCATCGGAGTTATAGACAATCGGCTGGCAGTGAAGCTATGTCTAGAATATAGGAAATGCAAACATTCAAATTCACCTAATATTTGGGAGTTTCATATAGCCTCTACCGGAGCTATAAATGCTCGGCTGGCAGTAGAGCAATGCCTAAAGAGAATTAGGTGAAGGTATTTCTTCAAAGAGAAATTATTCATAGTTTGAAATGTGAAATTGACAATGGAATGTTGAATGGTTTCAAAATATATAGAACGAATCACTTTGCACACACCGAGCTGATGCTGATGATTCTGGTGGTTCATGTCGAATTGGTCTATTCTAATTCTCTGGATATCGTTGATGTTTATAATTCTATTATTTGGGTTTTGGCTGTTTTCAGAGTTTTTTTTTTTAAGTTCGAAATGTCTAGGGACATTTACCAGTAGAGTCCCCATTTGTTGTGACTCCTTCACAACGACCCCAAAATTTGGGGATCCACTTGAAATTTGAAAATTTGTTCTAAATCGTTGCTTGCGCTTATTGTTAACCGTTATCATCATTGAAATGTCAAAACTATTCACCATTATTAAAATGGTCTTATAGCAGGGTCTATCACCAAAATTCACCTAAGTGATGTGAGGCTTATTTTGAGAAGTATTTGCAAGAATCATTATGTAACCATTTAGTTCATATGTGGTTATCAAATTTAATTGATAATGTTGAAGTGTGTTTAGGTTGTGTTTTGGTTTTTGGTGTGTTATTACTTTGTTCAAGTTGTGATTTGGCTATGTTATGTGTTATTGGTCATATTATGATATGTTATGTTTTATTTAGTACTATTTTATATTATTGTGTTTTGATTTTATGTTGTTTTTATGTGGTATGTTCTTTTATGTCTTTTATTTATTATGTGTTCATTTTAATATTATGTTATTTTTTATTTATGTTAGGGTCATTTTTATGTTTTAATTATTATAGATTGTTTTTTCATTATATGTATATGTGGTTATGTGTTTAAGTCACATTTTTAGATGTTTTGTTTTAATATTATGTAATGTTTTTGCTAGGTGTTTGAGTTGTGTCTTTATATGTTATGTTAAATTGTGTTCTAATTTTGTGATGGAGTTTTTAATGTTGAAATATCATGGGTTTTGTTTTTTATATTGTTGTGAATATATATTAAATTGTTATATTCATTAAGTTTGTTGTTTTGGTTTTGTAGGTTGTAAATTATGAAGACGCCAAGGCTAAGTGGGTCCTACGATTTAATTGGAGTGCAAGTTTGGATGAAATGAGTTCTACTATGCTAATATTTGTATGCGGGCTCCACAGGTTACGTTTTAGTTTGATGAAGTGGGTCCCACAACACAATTTGTGAAGCGGGCCCCACATATGTAGAATTATACGTAGTATTTAAGGGAGAAGACTAAACTTATTGAAGAACCTTGTCATCTACCAAAAAATGATATCGACGTCTATCGAGGAATGCACAGGAGAAAATTTTCATTGCATGCTGGAGAGTACTACTGCCGCCTGCGAATGGAAAATGGTTCAGTCGAGATATACCATAGAATGCACTAAGAAAGTTGTCATTGCCTACTAGAGAATGATATTGTCATTTTTCGAATAGATGTTTTGTAATGGTAAGGTGATTGAATGGTTTTTTTTAATATGATAGTGCATGGCGGTCAGACAAAGACTTTGTTGCAGAAGATATAATAAGTGTGGGCACAAGAATATGACACTAAAAAAAGCCAAAAAATTGACATAGCAACATTGTGTAGGTCGTGGGGATCATGGATTAGTGACATGGAGATATTCGTAGTGTTGACAAGCATGGATTGAGAAATAGACGACCTGATCGGATATATGGACACTATGATATAAGACATATTGTGCAGTATGGAATGATGACACAACCTACAATGTTGTTTTATGCAACCTCCATTCACCTATTCACCTACAAAGTCATGAAATATATTGAGAGACGTGATTCTGACGATGAAAAGGTCATCACAATGGCAGATTTGATTTTTTTTATTATGTTGAATATCTTTCAAAGTGCTCATGTGCTTCAATTATCTACGAAAAGACAATAATGTTCGTTGATATTTGATATAATTATATATGAAGATTTCTTACATGAAAGTAATGGCCAACATTAAAGGAGGATGGTTTTATTGGTACCAAAATTTTTTACCAAACGGGTGGTTTCGATTATTCCAATTTTTCATCTGATGTATTAATGATAAATTAGGGGATCGTGTGCCGATGGAGGGCATAAAGTGAATTAAAAGAAACCATATCATATATTATGGTATTAATGATAAATTAGGGCATCATGTGCCAATGGAGGACATAAAGTGAATTAAAAGAAACCATATCATATATTATGGTAATGAATGTAATCAAAGAATTATAATTCAGTTTGGATACCATTGGGTGATTAATATGAATAGAAATCAGTGGAAGAGTTATGAAAAGTTATGTAATGACATAAGAATGTCTTGGAATGTATATGAGGTTAATGGAACTATTGTGAAGTGTTGGTTATTAAACAAAAGTAGTTATGTAACAAAGAAATGAAACAAAAAAGGAAGAAAGAAATTATAAAAGGCCATTACAAGATTGAAAACAGGTCGAGCAGGGATTGCAAAAAAGGAAAGAAGAAGATTGCAAGAATTCAAAGAGGAGAAGATTTGTCAGAAAAGCTACGTTTTCATATACAGAGACTTTGTGGATCAATTGTAAGACCTAATATTTATGTCAAATTCAATTTTTATTAAAAGCAAGCACTATTGTGGTGTTTTTGATGTATAAATTGATTGATATAATTCTTTTTATATTAAACTTCCATAGAAGATAGCACCAAACTTATGGTAGGATTGTGTGAAATTTGATCTACCTAAGTTTTGGTTTTCAAAGTCATGTTTTTCTGTTTAGTAGCAAAATTGTCCGAGGATTTTATTTAAATTAATTTATTTACCTTAAACCTTTTAGATTTATTTGATGCATTAAAATTTAAAATAAAACCTAGTTTATTTTCAAGAAAGAATTTCAATTTCATAACTAGGTTAAATTTAAAACCTATCACCCGAATATTTAATTCATAAATATTTTAGATGAGTATTGAACTTTAATTTTAAATTTAATGAAATTTAAAAGTTCATTATTCTGTTTATAAAATCCTTGATTGGAAATTGAAAGGATTCGGATTAACAGTGGGTTGTAAAATTTATTGAGATTGAATATTTAAGGAAATAAATATTCAACCAATAAATCTCAAAGGAAAAGAAAATTATGAGAATTCTAATTTTCATATTATAAAGTCTAAAAATTTATAATTAGAATTCTTCTACATTAATTATTTTATTTATTTATTCAAATATTTAATTTGATAAATATTTGAATAAATAAGTATTTGGTTTAAAGATTATTTTGAATTCTAATTTCTATATTATAAGGTGTAAACTTTATAATTAGAATTCAAATACATTAAGTTGTTCTATCTTTTGAAAAGAAGCAAGGTTGATAAAGTTATAATATTCTAAAAGCCCTAAAGGTTTATAAATGTGTTTAACATTCTTATAATTGAGGTTTTTCAAGCTAATTTTAAGCTTCATTCATTAGATTAATGTTAAAGCTTTAAAATACATTCATGTAATTTTAAATATAAGTTTAAAGCATTAGAGTTCTAATCTAAAATAAATTTGTATTTTAAGTATTTACTTTTGAAAGGGCAAATTTATTCATTTTAAAGAAGTAAATGTTATTGATGGAATGCAAACAATGATTTCAAAATCAAGAATACTTGTTATACTAGGTCCCTTGTTAACAGTTGAATGTCAATCCCTGAGATGTTCTATGTACTTAATCGACATATTAGCATAAACACATATGTGTTACATAAAGAAACTTGGAGAAAGACCTTTTCTTTGTAAGAAAAGATTTTAGATCTTAACTTTCGGGTGATATTTGTAATTGGACAAAATCACACCTCAACAACACCATGCTTAAGGAATTAGTCATGGGAAGTCCAAGGAGAGTGGGATGCAGCTCCTTTGAATGACCTTCAAGATTTTCTACCAAGGCTAGCTCCTTGTTTAGATGTGATCTTTGATGCTTTTTTGAGTTTCTAAGCTAGCCTAACCTAATGGGTTATTATTAGGGAAAAGAAAAGAGAGGAAAGTCATAAAAGAAAGAAATCAAATAACAGGTAAAGTAATAGTCAACTAATTTAACTAGCCTAGTCTAAAGGTGGTGATGCACCAAAGATCTAAAGACTCTCTGTACCACGGTAGGTTGAATGAACACATGCATTAAAATTGAAAGCACACAAGGAACATGATCTCCTTGATCATGAAGTAATCCAAACACCCATATAAGAACTAGGATAGAAAGAAGTAGTCACAACTTTTACATACATGCATGCCAAAGAAAGAGGCTCATAACTAATCATCTAGAACGATAAAAGGCTCAAACCAGGTCGTAGTATAGCAAAGAATGAAGGAAAATACTATACAAGGCTAGATACCATGCATGCATACGGTTAGATTTTGATATTTTCAATGAAGAAGAAAGAGGTATTTATAACAAGTAGGAAATTTTTCCCAAAACTTCTAGGTATTTAAAAATTGTTTTGGTCAAATTTTTTCTAGGCTAGTCAGCATCAATAATAAATGATCTTTGAGGCCTTAGGGATTTGTCACTATAAATTTTATTGGAAAGGGCTTGATGGAACTCTCACTGATTCATTGAGCTACTTCATCCTATAAATCCCTATGATTAGACCTTCATGATCCTTCCTTATCGATGCCTTGGATTTGGTATTTTCCTTTGGGTTGTTTACCATGTTGTTGCTTTAATGCTCCAATTGTCACCTAGCAAACTATATCTAATTATGGTATGTTTCCTAGAATAGAGCTAGAATATCATCCCTTCTTCCATGTTCATTCACTATGGGTTATTTTTGTGGTTCTAATGATAACCAACACTTGGCCTCCTTTATGTCCTTAACAGGTTCCTTTGGTGAAGATCTTCTTTAGTGCACTTCTCATAGGTCATAGTTACTACCTTTGGTATTTTTGGGCAATATGTCCTTTATTAGAGGTCCATCCCTTACTATTTTATTGGCTCCTCAATAAAAATTGGGATCATCAAATTCCTAGCTTAGGAAGATGCATTTTTGGGTTTTCTACTCTTGTGCCCTCTACTGCTCTCCCAAAATGGGTTTCAAGGTGGAGCTTGCAAGGGTCAAAAAACCTCAAAGCATAGTAGGGACTTTGTAACTTGAAATCTCCAAGATGTTAGGCTTCTAGTAGTCCTTTTAGCTTTAATCTCCTCTTGAGGGAGAGGGATTTTTCATGGCTACCATCTTGCTTGATTACCTCAAGTTGCCCCACTTTCTTCCTCAATGTAACTAGGTTAGATCCCTAGAAGTTGCTAACTGAAGACAAATTGTGACCTCACCAAGGGAACACAAACACTAGGAGATATGGAAGGAATCTATGCAAGCAATCCTTTATATCTAGGTAGGAGAAAAGTCCACAAACTCTATATGAGGAAAACATTTTCCATGAGAGTACCCTTAGATGTCATCGAAAAGTCTTTGGTACTTTGGTTCATGGTAAAAATTTTCTTAGCTACCATCGAAAAGGCTTAATGGACAATTTTTATTTTGATCTAGTGGGTTAGCTAAGTTTCATAGTGTAGGGGGCTTCAAATTTAGTGTTAATTGATGGCAGGGATTCCTCCTTAGTTACACCTTGGATGTTCTTTTGGATTTAGCTACTTTTTAAGTAGTAGGAGCTTTGGACCCCTTCATCTTAGCTTTGGTTTAGCAGTCTAGTCAAAAATTCCTTTTACAATATTATTTTCCCAGTGTAGTGAATTTTCACTATAGGATTCCTCTCGATATTTCTCTAAAATATCATGTATTAGCTTCAAATAAGGGCCACTTACTTTTGGTCTTTGATATGTATTGATTGAGTCATGCATCATGTTTTTTCTTTTTCTAAACTTGCACCCTAGTTGTGACTCTACTAGCAATATGGGGTTCTAGTATCCTCATTTTATGTTCTACCTTTATTTTACAACCCTACTTATCCCTATTAACCTTGAGGAATATCTTTTAGATCCTAGATATTCTAGTGAACTTTTCGACTAATGTTTTGTTCCTTGCTTGATTTTTGATGCTTCACATTTGCTTTCTCATGAGAGATGCCAGGTATTTTCATATATATTGAACTATTTTATTTTCACATCCTAGCCTATATACTCTCATTTTTTTTTGGATGAAGGGGTTATGAAATGGCATACACTGGAACATTGTATGCCATGATTGAGGAGGTCTATTCAGTTTGTAGAATTTCTAACATAATGAAACACAAAGGATTCATGTTTTTCCATAGAAAAGAAAGTCCTCTAGATGATTCTTGTAGTTTCCATAAGTTTAAAGGAAGCCTTTGTTTAGTCAAGCAAGCCTTATCAAGCTTATTGACCTCTTAGAATTTTCCTCTTCTTTTATTTATCTTATGTTCTTGGGCTTTATTTTTTTGTCTTATTATTTTAAAACAAGATCAAGGCATATGGTGAGTTTCAAAACCAATTTCTAAAAGAGGGTGGTTATATCTACTAGCATACCTCTCATATTATAAAATACGCCCACAACTACAAGGTAAATGTAAACCTCACAATTGGAGGAACCCTTTTAGCTAATATTGAGATGGATCTTGGGTTCTTACCTATGACAAGGCCTACTTTAGCTACCTCTAGGAAGGCTAAAATTCATCATTCTTCCAATTTGGTGGGTCAAAAGGTCCTCGTGGCATAGGGATTTTTAGGCCTACTTGCAATTTTTATTTTAGGCCTTGTGAGCATATTTCATACAACATAAGTAATTTGAAGAATTAGTGGACCTTTGGACCCTCGTTCTTCCTTAGCTTTGAGCAATAATATGAAATTTATGAATGATTGTAATCAAGAGCTATGCAATGCCAAGATGAGGGGTATCCTTATATAGACTTATCCATCATGGAAAGTCTTTGAAGATAGCTATCCAGTCTATCCCATTTTATTAGCTCTTATTTAGCTAGCTCATGAAAAAATATTTATTTATGCGATTGAGTCAATAATCATCATCATTATTCACCTTAAAAATCCCAATCAGGTGTAACTTTTAAAACCTTACTTTATGAGGATATTATACCACTGCCTATTTATCCAGTAGATTTATTACATTTAGCTATAATAAACTTTATTTATATATATTTTATTTACACAAAATTTTGGCATATCTTTTCATTCCAACTACATCAAACATTACCACCTCATCATAATTGGCAATTACCTAACCATATAGTTCAAATTTTTTGCTTTTTCTTGCTTGACATGTGGCTTAATTAGGTGAATAATTATTGCCAAGTTGGCTTTGAGGACAAATGTATTTTAGAGATTGCATGATGTAAAACATTGGAAATCAACAAAGGCAATATTTTATTATCCCATGAATATTTTTCTAGCCTCACCATGTATTTAAGGCCTTGTGCCAAATTGGAACTCTACTTTTCATGAGTTCCTAGAATCATGTGCATTGCTACCTTGGAATTGAGCATGGAAAATTCATCGGTTGTCCCTAATCCTCCTATTAGTTTCCCTAGACTTCCCAAGTACACTTGTCAAAACATGTGACATACTAATCCTTGAAATTGATTATAAATTGACCCTAGACTTTGTTGAGTCCCCATGTCTAAAATAGTTGCTACCTTTGAAATAAAAATGGAAGACTCATCCTCCATGAGTTCCTCCAAATATTCTAACCAATCCTCTATCTCCATATTGGGATGTGCATTCTCAACCATATTGAAGTTCTGCTCTTCATACCTTTTTATGTGATAAGGGTTGAGATTTTCACCATAGATATATACCTTCTTTCCTATGCAAGGGATCATCATGTGAGTGTAATCTATCGATAAATACCCCCAATCTTGTACAAAATATCCTTTGACAACAATAATCCAAATAGAAATGATAAATATACCACTATAACCTCTTATGTTGAGGATAACTTAGGCTTATTCACTTAAGCCTAAGTTAATATATTATTTATTATTATTCCTATTTCTTGCACTTTGTATTCACATGAGGCATAGTATGCCCATGTTAGAAATAGGTTGTTAGCATGTTGTTAGCATGTTGTTAGATGTTAGTTAACTGTTAGAGATCTTGTTTGTCTTCTAGCAGTTAGTGGACATCCATAGTTAGCATTTGGTTAACTAGTAGTTAAGTGGTTGGCCATGTTTGGCGATTGTTGCAACCACTTAACCTCCGTGAGATTCCTATGTAATTCTATATATACTTGCATTATGATGAATAATATAGCTTCATACTATTGTTCCTACATCATTGGTAATCAGAGCCACTTTACTGCTAGATCCTAGGAGGGTGTTGAGTGGAGTTGACTTGAAGTCACCTACAACACCAAGTGAAGCTGAGGTGACAGAGGGCAAAAATTACCCTTGCACCAGGTGTTGACTATCAGTTGCACCAGTTAGAAGTCAAATTGTGGAGGTGGACATTGTAGATCTGCCAAAAACAGATTGAAGTGGAGCAAAATATTGGTTTGCAATTTCATGCAAAATTGAAAATTTTCTTTTATTGTGAAAGAATTTTATAATTCATGCATTAAAAAAAAAAATTGCATGAAAATATATTTTTTTAAATATTAATATTTTTATTAAATTTTATTCGCGGCGGCGAATTTTTTTTGTGATAGTGGCCATGAATTGGTGGGCCACACGGCAGTAGCCGGCAGCGAAGACCAGGCAGCCCGGCCGGCCACCGGTCTCGGTGGCTCCACCCACCGGCGGCCACCAGCCCTACCGACGATAGCCCACAGCAGGCACCGGCCACCCGCCCGGAAGCCGGCATCCACCGGCGGCCACCTACCATACCAGGTGATCAACCATTCTCAGGCGGACTGACTGCGTAAAACACAGTCACCCAGCCCGGCAGCACCCGGCCTTCGACAACAACGATCGAAGTCGGAGCACCAGCACCCAGCACCTGCCGACGCCGACCCGCAGCGAATCGACGCCCGGCCGACCACCGGTCAGGCGACCCCTACCAGAACGTCATCGACACAGGCCGACGTCGATCGACACAGAAGGGCAGGCAGAACTCGCGTACCACCAAGATTTTCGGTGTGTTCCTGGAGTCGCAGACGCTGCAGACCCGTTACAGCGAGAAAACCAACGCAGTCCTGTCCCCGTCGAAGCATTTCAGCGATTTCTGCGTTTTTCGGCTAGCAGAAGCATTTCCCGGCGAGTTTTAAATTCCTGACAAAATTTATTTTAAAAAAACCCTAAGGGTTTTATTGTCGGCGGTCCTTTTTCGGCGACCGGCGGGTGGGCAAAAGCACAAGCGTTATTATTTTTTTTTAACTAGTGGGTTTATCCCACATTGGCTCTGTTGGAGGCAGAAGGTGTTTTATAAGGGCCAGCATGCGCATGCTAAAGTAACCACCATACGGTGGTCACCACTGATACGCTCTCGCGTGCGAGCACCGCATCATGTTGGACGCCAACTGGCAGTTGTTTGTTGTGCCAGTTGTCAGTTAGTTGATGCGCACGGCTTTTGTTGGGCCTCAGTCGCTTGATAAACCCTGCATAAATCAAGGTCAAACAATTTTTGGCGGGAAACGCGAAACAGGAGGGAGAATTTGAAAAAAAAAATAAATTAAATTAAATTGAAAATTCCACCTTTTTGGCGCCAAAACCAGCAAAAAGGAGAGCAACTTCAAGAGGTGATATCTTCCTCGTTATTGGTCCATTTTTGACCAAATTTTTTGCATTGTGTTGCAAATTTTCTGAAGATTGTTAATTTTTCCTCCTAACCTATTTTTGGCATTGTAAAAGGGGCTAAATTTCAGCATTTTCTTAGTGCACTTAATAATTACAAAATTGAAATCCATTTTGTAAAAGCACTAAAATAGCCCTATTTTTAGAGCAAAAGTTTTTGTAAAATCTAGGCATTTGCTGCATTAGGAACATTTTCAAATTCCTAAAGCCTAGATTAGTTCTTGCAAAGACCATTTTGTAATCCTCCTAGTCTGGCATATACTAGGCAAAATATGGCTCATGATCTCAGAACAAACATGGAAAACCTCACTAAAGCAGTAGACATTTTGGCAAAAAAAGTGAGAGACATTGTTGTGCAATTTAATCCCGGTGAACTCAAAATCCACCATAATCATGCAAACAAAGCCAAATGTGAGGTTAAAATGTATGATGGATCTAGGGATCCCGATGTCTTATCTGTATGGATTTTGGATATGCAAACTTGGTTTGCTTATGCCTGAAATTCCGGAGGATGAAAAAGCCACATTTGCTACACTAAAACTCATAGGTTTAGCAAAAGTTCTCATTGTAGAAAGACAGAGTCATAATGCCACCATGACTTGGAAAGAATTAACTCAAATTCTGAAAAACACTTTCTTTCCACCGAACTACCAAAGTGACCTCACTACCAAGTGGTATAGATTGAGGCAAACCTATGGAATGTCGATCGATTTCATTTTTCAATTTAATAGGTTGAGGGTATTGCTTGGTGTGGAAGATTCAGAAGAGGATTTGATTAATAAATTCACTTGTGGCTTGCAAGATCATATTTTCAGGGAGATCAAATTCAATGTCTTCCTCACCTTGGATGTGGCATTCAATCATGCCATTCTTGAGAGAGAGAAAGTTGGTGCATATCAAAAGTCTCGTTCATCACGAGAGGGCTCTTCCAAAGGCGGGAATCAACATCAACAGAAGGTGAAGAACAATTCTCAATCTTCCCCTCATTCTTCTTCTCCTCCCACTTATCCTAAAGCACATTCTTCTTCCTTTCATGCTAAAGATTCTTCTTCTTCATTGTATTGTGACTTTTGTAAAAAGCATGGACATGTAAAATCCAAATGCTATACTTTTGAGAAGTTTAAGAAGAAGAAATCCCTAATTGGAGAGCCTACACATGAGGAACCACAAGATGGTCCCATTTTGGCTATAGGGACAGAAGAAGAATATCCTTCTTTAAAGGGTAAATTGAACAAAGTTACCCTAATGTCCAATGTATTTGCTCAAGGGGGCATGATCATTTGTTTGTCACTAGAGCCCACTTGACGCATGATTTCTATGTTGATTGTATCATTGATAACGGATCGCAAAAGAACCTCATTGCGAAGTCCGTTGTGGAGAAGTTGAAACTTTCCATCAAACCACATCACCAACCTTATGCACTTGGATGGAAATATGTAGACTCCACATCCAACATCACCCATACTTGCACCTTGACTTTTTCTTTTGGTGACAAGTTTGTGGACAAAGTTAGGTGTGATGTCATAGATATGGATTGTTGTGGACTCTTGCTAGGTAAAACCTATCAATTTGATAGGAATGTTATTTATCATGCTAAAAATAACACCTACACATTGGAGTTGCATGGTAAAAACTACTTGATACAAAGCACTACACCTACTTCCAATTTGATGTTAAGTTGTAGGCAAGTAAGGAAGCCATTAAGTCAAGCACTCATTTTGGCTCCTACTAGCATTTGTCCAACACAAAATGAAGAAAAAACACCACCTAAGGAACATGCAAAGGAAGAAGTTTCACTCCCACATGATGAACAATCACAAGAGCAAGTGGTTAAGGAACCCACCATTCTCACTCATGATAAAGATACCATTGATTCCATTGGTATAATTTTGGGTACACCTACAACTACTGAACCACTTGTTCCCAGAGAAGTTACCTTTGGCTTTGCCCACTCCCACCATTGCACACATGGAGGAGCAAGCTAAGGTTACTTCCCTTACCGAGCACCGACAAGCCTTCTAGGAAAGATACCACATGACTTGCAGGAGACTCCATATGGAGTGGTGCGAAAGCATCACAATCATCACTCACCACAGGTTGGAGGCAGAGTTTGGGTTCCTTTGGATGAGCGCCGCTTTCCAAAAACACCATTTTAGGACCCTCTTTTGGTACCTGATCCTATTTTTAGTCCTACAGCAGCAGTGGCACCTGATCGTCAGCTTTCGCTCATTTCAGATAGAGTTTTCGAGATGAAGACTCATCACACAGGACAGGGTTCTTCCACTACTTACCTTGTCGCTCGTCGAGGTCACTTTCCACACATGGCTCGCTGGATTCCTCACCATGAGATGGCCCATGACTTTCCACATTTGTTGAGAGCATTGGGGTCCAATGCTTATATGGTTGGGAGGAGTGTTGAGGATAACTTAGGCTTATTCACTTAAGCCTAAGTTAATATATTATTTATTATTATTCCTATTTCTTGCACTTTGTATTCACGTGAGGCATAGTATGCCCATGTTAGAAATAGGTTGTTAGCATATTGTTAGCATGTTGTTAGATGTTAGTTAACTGTTAGAGATCTTGTTTGTCTTCTAGCAGTTAGTGGACATCCATAGTTAGCATTTGGTTAACTAGTAGTTAAGTGGTTGGCCATGTTTGGCAGATTGTTGCAACCACTTAACCTACATGAGATTCCTATGTAATTCTATATATACTTGCATTATGATGAATAATATAGCTTCATACTATTTTTCCTACATCATCTTAGATTATTGAAATGTTTGACATCTTGTGCAATAGTATTGCAATGTTTTTTGCAATCCCTATTGCTCAGACTAACAATACATGTAGGTGTAATACTTCAAAACTAGCCTGGGTAATTTCCAAGCCCATAGCATTACAAACTACTTGAGGCATGATTTTTACAACAATTTCATATCCTACCACACGATTGTGAATTATCCAATCCTCCATACACATAGACAAATAGAAGGGAAGAGGCTTAATATCACATGTTCCTAGATATGATTGCATATATGCTACCTTGAATCTTGGGAGGGTGATCTTACCAATTGTTGAGCTTTTGAGAGTTGCTTCTACCAAATCAACTTGTCCAAAAATTAGCAAAATCTCCTTTAAATTCTTTACTTCTTTCACAATTTTGTCTTTGGCCATTTTTTTGTAGCTTCTCTATCTTCCAAGGTGGTTTTTTGTACCTCCTTTGAAATTGATCAATAGCTTCTTTTATTTGGTTCTCATTTACTAAGGGGTACCATAGCTTCTTGATGACTTGATTATTTTGTTGATCTATTTGTAGTTCTTCCAAATTTTGGTAAGTTTTTTGGCTTTGGTTGGCTACTTGTATTGGTCAGGCTCATTCTTGATATTCCTTTAGCTCCTACTCTTCGTTCTATCTTATTTGAGGAGGTAAGGCTACTTCTGTATTCTCTAGCTTAGCTTATTTCTTGGGTTGCTCCATCCTCCATTCTACATTCTCCAAACTTGTTGGTTTTTGGGGCTATTATAACAAAGGACTCTCCCTTGATATAGTGAATATATTGGTTGGAATGGTTTTCAAAGGCTTCTCAACTACTTGATTTTGTTATGGATGCATGAGTAAGGATGTAAACTCTTTTTATTATTCCTTTGTTGTTATACTATAGTCAATTGGGCTTGATATTGGTAAGCTTGGAAGGTATCCCCATTATGATGACTATAAAATGTCGAGCATTAGCATTCATACAGAGCAACATATACTTCTATTTCTTAATATCTAGTGACAACGATTTTATCCTTTTCAACTTTATTTTCTTGCATCACTTGATATTATGATGTATGAGGAGGTCCTTCTTATTAATATTCTTCAAATATTTCCTCAGCATTTTGCTACTCTATTATGGAAATCTTGTTTATCATGTTCTAGATCATAGCTCTTAGCTCTTGTAGTTCTTTTGATTCTAAATTAGATATTATAGGTACAAAATGCACCAAAATAGAATGTTGAGAGCATGATTCAAGTAATGTGGCTAGTGAGAGAAGGTAACTTGTGAGCATGTATGGTATATTTGAGGTACATATGGTGTAATAATTTTGGGGGGAAGTATTCCAACTGAGATAAGTGTATTTTATACTATAATAGCAACTTGAAAACTTGTGGGAACCTCATGTCATTGGATTTTTGGATCTAAATACCTAATTTATGGGAGAAAGCTTGGAGGTAGAATATGTAGGCTTGGGCATGTGATGGTTTTATGTCTTGAGTGATCCTTCCCTAGGTTTTTCTAAAATAAACATTGAATTTAGTGATGTTTTCTTGGGTATTCCTTTGGATGGATTAAAATTGGGTGAGCAATATAAAATGATCCCCTACATCATTAAACTCTAAAATGAAGGGTTCAAAAATATCAGCCCAAGTGCCTATTTTTTCATCTTCTAACAAGTGATACCATACCAATAGTTTGTATTTGAAATATTGTGCAATAAGTCTTACCATTACATCTTCATGGAAAATATCATAAATAGTAGCCAAAGCAAGAACATCCTAGAAATGCTCATAAGCCATATTTTCACTACCATTGTATGAGGGAAAGAAATTCAATGCAACTTTATCAATGTCATGAATATTGGGGAGGTTAAGGGGTCTAGCACTATTCCAATTTGAATATATGTAATTAATAATGGTTTCGGATGGGATGTGCTAGGATGATTGAGAAATCATCAATCTACACATGGTTTTTTGAGCTTCTTCAACCTCTATTCTTGTCATTATATGATTCCAGAGCTCATTCCTAGAGCTTATACCTTTAGTAAAGTTGACAATCTTAGGTTCTTCAATCAATGGATTTACTAGGTGAATGTGTGTTGTTGGCTTGCAAGGTCAAGATATTCACCAAAATCTCAATCCTTTGGGGATATGAGATAAATGTTGAATGATTCATCCTATTGGGCATTCTAAAAAATCTTAGTTTGTTATCTACCTAGTGGTGAGAAGTGTGTCATAGAATGCAAGTCAAAATTGGATGATTAAGAATTTATTCCTGCCAACCTTTGGAGAAGATCGGTTCCTTGTTGCAAAGCAAAAATAAAAAATAAATGGAATAATACTAAAGTGGAGGGTTAGAAAGAGAGAAGGGAGAGAAATATAGATTTAAAAGTGAATGACTTTTGGCTAACAACATTTCTATATCCTATGCAAAGCACTTTGTAACTAAACTACATATAGGTCCTAACAAACCAATCGCCAAGCAATGCATTACAAAATGTATATTAATCTCACAACATACCCTCTAATACTCTTATAGTCCATGGTGATAGTCTAAAAAATAGTTATGTCTAATAGAATATACCACTAAAAAATATAAATAATAGCTATGGCCTAACAGAACAAATCACTAACAAAATTTTATAGAAGAAAGTAGATCCATAATGATTAATGTTATACATCCTGAATATTCCAATAGGAGGGAGTGATAATCCAAACAATAACTCAGGTCAAACAGAATAGACCAACCATAAAACTTTTACAAAAATATCTAGAGACTATAGAGTATGCATACACAAAATAATTTAGCAACACATTATTAGCAAAGGTCAAACAACAAGCTGATTCATTAAAATCATAGACCAAAATTGCATATTATATAACAAGAAAATACTCAAATTGTCAACCCTCATACTGAGATAAATTACGCTACTTATAGTTTTCACAATGTGTTCATACTAGCTTAATAATTACATAGATGACCTCTCATAAGCCTGACATGTATATGCACAACCTAGCATAATTCAACCATCAACATGCTTGAGAGGAGTGGTTGTAACTTTCTTTCTCTATTCCAACCAACTATTCTAATTCTATAGTTAATCATGTTTTATAGCAGCCACATGTCTATAGTAGGTTTGAATCTTGCAAGTATTATTAGCTTCCCACTATCTTTATTATTGGACACGTTCATCTCCTCCTCAATAGCTATGTATCTTCAACAAAATTGAGCTTCTTAAGCATGTTAAACTTGTCCCCAATACTTATGCTAGTTGTTATGTTTGTAGGCACCCCCATTCATGATCACCAAGGATAGTCACGGGTATTGTAGGATCTATGTGATAAGTTATCACTTGATTCCTCTACTCTAATCTAGAATGCTGAGTGATTGGGTAGTTCATAATTTTGACATGCACAATCTCTATTAAAAGAGACTCTTTAGGAGCCCTTTTTTCTATCATTATGTGTTGAAGGTTTCTTCTAGTTGTTGGGGTCTCAAGGACCTGGCCAAGACTCTTGGGAGGTTTTACTAATATTATTCAAAATTCTTTGCCACTCATTATTTTGGCCACTTGCACCTTTTGACCTCTTGCACCTTTTGATTTCTTAGTGATTGGGGCTCTTGACTAGCCAAAAAATTTTGATCCTCAAATTGTTCTTCCTTCTAAAATTATCTGAACACTCCTTTTTTACTTAAGTAATTTCTAGAAGTAATCGAACTTGTGTACCTTAGCCAATTTTTTGGTCTAGTTAGTAGCATTCCATTTTAGCTAGTCATCTATCAAACCCAATCAAGTATTTGGACACCAACCTTATCAAAGTTTGGTAAAAAATAGCGCTCCAACAACTTTTGCATGAACTTGTCTATGTGGACCAAGCATTGGTACATACTATAGAATACAAATTTTTGGTCCACATTCAAGAGAGACATGGTTGGATTTGAAGCATTCAAGGATGATATTGGATATTTTATAGTGTAAATAATAAGGATTCAATATGCTCTCTTTTCATTCCCTCCTCTTCCTATTATATGCTTGGGTTGTTGGTTCAATTTATATTCTTAATTAAGCTTGAATATCTAACCCTTCATGATCTCTTATCTCTTATATTTTCTATCTAGGTATTCTTAGGGATATATGATGGGATATTCTCATAATCAAGTTCATACAAAGACTCGTTCTTATATGGTGACTACAACTATGTGGCTGAAGAGCAAGTTGAAGCCCCCAAAGTAGGAGAAATGTGTTGTAAAAGGGAAAGTTAGACTTTCAAATCTTGCCTTGTGTGACTATAGAAGATGGGATCAATTTCTAAGATAGATTATATTCATCTCATATTCTTTATATAGAAGTATATCAAAATGGTAGAGAATCCATTATGGGAAGGAAGATGTTATTTCCACTAATGTCTTCTCTACTTACCCCTCTAGTTCAAATTATTGAGGGATATTAAAAGTTGTAATTTGACTTTATTGTACAAGGTTGACATTGTATGATGTAATCATGTGTAAGACTATGGGAAATAATTATACAATGTAATTATTTACTATTTTTGTATATCCTATAGAATCAAAGTTAAATTTTTCATGCTTAAACCCTAACTTGTAATTAACCTAAAGCCTTTATGATATGTTGGATTAGGTTAAAATGATTAAGTTATTATTATTGTTATGGTTTAGGTATTGGTATAAATACCTTCCAACCACTTAATCCATTATATCAAATTTTTGTAATTCTTATATATGTATATTAAAATGGTTTTTGGGGCTCAAGTGCATCCATATAATTTTCTCTATCGCTCTTTCCATACTTAATAAAATTTGAATAAATAGATTGCTTTTATTTATTTCAAAAAACTAGTGGGAGATCTAACATTGCATAAAGGACAATGGGGTTATTTTCATCTCTGAATGCACCCATTGAGGGAAATGGGGTGATGAATGCCCCCATGCCTCACATAGAGAAAAATAATAGGAAGAATCATGGGTGAAAGGGAAGAACCACCTATAGGGTGACCTTTAGGGTTTTTAATCGAGGTTGGCTCCTCATCAAATTTTAACTCCTTGATACGCAATGACCTCTACAAGCTAAGGTCGAGGTGTGTGTAGCTAAATAATGAATTGAAATGAAAGTAAAAATGAATAAATTGAATGCTTGCAAAAAATTAAAGCCCTAAGCTATAGAGGCAATGCACCAAAGAATTAAAAATGGACCCCCAATTTTTGACTGCAACAAGTGGCAATTGAATACAAAATATATCACCTATAGATAGTGAACACAACCAAGCAAAACACATTGCAAAGAATCAATATAAGTCAAGAGAAGAAGGACAAAGCAAATTTAGTCTTGGCTTCCATTAACCTACTGAAATGATTACAATACAATGATGCTCAAAGGGCTTGATGCTCCCAAGGCATGAGAAAAGGCTTGGGATCCCCTTGCTATAGTATAAAATAAGGGTGAAATTAAGATCCTACAAGGATAGGTGTTAGGCATGATGAAACAAATTTGATACCTTTATAATAAAAATTGGGCATATTTATAAGTTGAGAGGAAGGTGCCTTCCCTCCAAAATTCTATGTAGAAGGCCTATAGATATCATATGTCCTTGTAGCCAATAAATCCTTATAGAACTTATGTGACTATATATTTAATATATTTGGATCTAGGACCATGAATATTTAAATATTCAGGGCCTTTAGATGATTGGTGTGGTTGAATAGGCTCTTTGTTGCTATATTGGTGTGGCTACACCACAACTATATCATTGTGTTTCTTTTGGGGGTGTGTTGTTCTATTCACATAGTGAACATGACCTCCCTGATTGGTTAAGGTGGACAAGGTAGGCTCACACATATGGTAGGAAGTGGATATGGCTAATGTGTGATTGGATTTGATAGGCTTGGCTAAAAAATTCAAGCTTTGTGACCATTGGTAGATGCCTCCTTTAATGCCCTCTTACTTTTTATCCTTTTGTGTGCATGACAACCACATATTCTTGGATGGGATAGAACCTCCTTTGGACAATGGTAGATCTTATCCTTAAAGCATTGGTTCTTTCTACTTTTGGTATCTTGACTGGTCACTACATGTCACACTTTAGCTTCAATCAAAACTTCTCTTCCTTTGTTGGTGCTCCTTCAGTTGGAAGGACTACATGGGTTGTTGGATTGAAAATCAATATCCCACGAACCTTGGTACCCTTGCTTTGGTTGGACTTGGGTATAATACAAAGTGCTGGTTGTAAATGGAATATTTGATGGCTAGCATGGACTTTATCTTTGTCTACCCTTTTTTAGAAGCTCCTTGTTCTAATTGAAGGTAAGAAACACCTTTCAACCATGTAACCTTGGTTGATCTTACTTTTGATTGGTCTAGCTTGGAGTGAAGTAGGGCTGTAGGGAAAATTTTCCTATAGATTAGGTGGCTCTCAAGGCTCCTAATCCTACTAAAGGAATGAACCCAAACCTTTCTTGCCTTGTCCATTTGATGTGGAGTCAAAAAATGGAATTTGTCCTTTCGTGGAACTTTTAATTTTATTACAGATTCAGGGTCTTTTTTATGATGATCAAGGTCTCCTTATTAAAAATTTAGAAAAGGGCACAATGAATAACTACATTCTTTTGGATAGTATTTCCTTTTGGCATATTTTTTTTCCTATCGTCATCCTGCCTCTTATCTTATTTCTAACACCTTATTGTTACCCTAAACAAAGGGTCACTAGACCTCTACCTTGGATAATTACATCTTGAATGTAAAGGTCAAAATGTTCTTATCCCTTTTACCCCTTCTTCCTCCTCCATTTTTCATGGGCCTCAGACTCTCATGATATATATTAATGTTCCTTAGTCAATAGTCTTGAGGCATTTATGCGCGATGATATAATGGTTGTAAAGCCAGTTACTCATGGAAAGAAGCTTGATATTTGCACTCACCCAACTAGATATTGGGCAAGTTCTAGGTCAATTTTGGAGAAGGGGGCCTCTTAAAGATATGATTCTTAGAGCGTTCTTGGTGTTAGCTAAGAGGACTCCTTTGACAAGACTAGGCTTAGCTAATACCGAAAAGGCTATGAGCCTCCTCTTATTTTGTCCAGTAAGTCAAATTACCCTTGTGGTATAGGGAACTTTAGAATTTTTCTTGGGAAGCACCTCCCTACTATTATTTCAAGCATTTCATCAGCATTGGCTACTAGGAAGACTAAAAAGGCGTTTGATTTTATCATTTTATTTTTTTCCCAAAGTGCGTTATTTTAGTTGTATGGAAAGGCAACTGTGAAGGATGAAAAACATGCTATAAATTTCACTTATCTAGGGACTAGTTGGATGTTGGGAGAAGATCATCCCTATATATATAGACTTGTCCAATGGGATCAGTTATCATCATTTCTATTCCAGTTTCACTTAGCAAGTTAGTACAATGACTATTGTGACAAGAAAATTAGTGATTGTGTATGCTTTTAATCCTTCTTAGTTTTTTTTGAAACCTCTATCTCTATAATCTATGTAGTTTTCTCCTTTGTGAACCTCTTGGTACACCCTTCAACTTTTATTTCACACACTTACCTTAATCTATCACCCCTTTTACATGTCATAACTTGGTTTAACCAAGGTTTGGGTGACCTTTGGCTTTGCTAACTATATTCATAATTATTGGATATTCTACTATGATCTAAAAAATTTGGGTATCCTTTTATGTTCCAAACATACCATAGGTAGTACCTTCATTGAAATCCATAGTTTTTAGACTAGTTTGATCCCCCTCTTTGAGTGTGTTGGGGTTTTCCACGCAATATGGTGGCATTGCTTGGTTTTGTGCAAAGGTTTCAATTTCTTGCTACTTGCATTCAAACCCATCATTAGATTTTATACCTTTTGTGAGGAATTTATTCTATAGTTGGATCCAACACATGCTTCTTAGGTGTTGATTGCCACATTTCTTGAAAAACTACCATTTAACTAGTAGTTGGGCACACTTTCTTATGTACATTAGAGAAATTCCAATTATGGTTGGTTCATGTACCATCATAAATATTGGAATAGTGCATTATCATTCCTTAGATGAATCGTGATCAAATGTTAGAGAGGATCCCTTTTAATCTTCTATTATTGGACTCTATTATGAAGATACTTTATTTCGATTAGGTGTGTAGTCAAGATTGTTTGGAAGTTTCATTTTTTGTAAGCTTTCAACCATGTGGTGTCAAAAAACTCCTCGATCTACCTAAAGTTTTATTATATATAGATACACTTTTTTTTTATCTATTTACAAATAAAAATACCTAGTGAAAATCACCCCAAGCCAGTTGGCCTGAATGTTTTGCCAAAATTTGGTCTCCATGTATCGGATGCCCATTACTTCAGGTGATCGTTGGGTATGTATGAGTGTATCTCATCGATGAAGTAGTCAAAGTCCAACAATTCTTCTTCTAGGTAGGCTTATTATTTTCCACTTGTGAAAGATATTCATTCTATGTGGTATGTGTGGAGGGGTTTTGATGAAATTTTGAACTTGGTCTTATATCTAGTTTGGAGTAGCATATGGGTCTAATCAAGTGATAGGTATCCTTATATCCTAATGATGAAGTCTCTTGAAAGACATATTCTAAATTAAGCTAAGAGATTGATCATCACTAAATATTGATGAACCATCAAGTTGGGGCATGCTTGGAGTACCAAAGGAAGGCATTAGATGAGTCCAAAAATTAGCATTGAAGTGATATCTAATTGTACCACCTTGTTTTTGGCATGCTCTAGCGGTAGGTTGAGTGCTTATGCCACCATTCTTGGAATTACCAAAGTGTTGGACCCTAAGTTAATTATACAATTGTGTATCAATTGATCTTCGTATATCAAGGTCAAGTAGAATGGCATGGGCATGGGCTTGTTGGGTTTTGAAATCTATAACATGATGGGTGTTCATTGTGTGCTCATATCCTTTTTCCTCTTTAGGGCCTCTTCCAAGTTCTTCATTTGTTCTACAATTGAGAGGAGTTCCCAAAGAGGTGTGGCCATAGTAGACTTCCTTAGGTGCTCCACTACATTGAAGGTTTCAATAGAAGGGGCTCTTAAAATGGTTAACATTGTTAGGAGCTTAGTCCTTTCTATCATTGGAGGTGGTATTTATGGAGTCACAATAGGCTACCTTGGTGTTTCAGGGGTAGCTCTTATTATCATCAAGACCACTTAGCCCCAATTTATTAGTGTAACTTGTGTTGGAAGGGTCCTATGATTGTCTACTTCTCTTATTTGAGATATAGCCTTAGTCAGGATAGGTGTTCCCTACTTTTCAATGACCCTTCTCTTGGCCCATGTATTATACCATTATTAAACTTATAGCCTCCCATTTGAGGGGTCTACTTCATCCAAAATATTGTATACTTCTACCTCATCCTAGGTAACAAGGATTTGCTCTAAGGTTGACAAGTTGACAACTAATGATATGGTTAGAGACTAAGTGATAGGTTCCTAACTTAGCATAGAGACTTTTTATTGAGAAGGATAAGTGCATTTTTGGTTGAAATAGGAAGCCTCAATGTCTTGAGTCTTTGTCTTGATAAAGCAATCAAAAGGAGAATAGTTAGGAGTGGGCTAGCACCAACCACTAGGATCTTCAACATAGATATTCTGAGTGGCGATCAGGTTCCTAGCTAAGCTTGTAGGCACTTGGTGTATTGGGACTAATATAGGCACTATATTCCTGATTTGGGGATTGGGGATGACCAAGATTTTGGTTGGCCAAAAATGGGGACTTATGATATCCAGTTGAGGTGATGGGAAACATGGGTTTCCTTATTGGAAGGAAGGATTTTGATAACTTTGATAGAAAACCTTTGGGTGTTTGACTACCTTTTGAGGGTTGTGACATAATTATTGAGGGCCCTCATAGTTTTGAATATTTAGTTTATCTTAGCATCTAGGGGAGAGGAATATTAGTTTTATTCTTGATATATGAGAGGAAAAATCAAACTAGTGGTGAATTGTATGGTCGAAGAGTAATGGTACAGGTGTTGAATAGAGAGAAACAATGGTAGAGGTAGTCTAGGATCTAGCCTTACTATTTTTATTAGGTATTTTTCATCTTGTATGGTTATACTATAAGCCTTCAATAGTGAATTACCACACTTAGAATTAACCATCATGACAATCTCATAATTGTAAGTTTTTATAAAGTAAATGAATACCTTACCCAGAGCTAGTCAAATTTATTCAAGGATCCTTTCCCAAGTCTTGTGCAATTGTACATTGAAATTATCCATTGTATCTATAGGTACACTCTTGATAGTTGTGGGTTGTTCTAATAGGGATGCTTTTTTTATATTTTATCCAAATTGCTTTACCAAGAGCATGGCCAATTGGTCCTTGCTTCTAAATGATCATGGACTAAGACCAAGGTACCATTCATGAGCTCTCCCTCAAAAATAAGCTACCAATAGCCTCAAGGATATATATTTCTTTTCAATGAAATGTATAGCACTTAAGCTTACAAGGTGCTAAAAATATTCTATGAGAGTGAAAACATCTTCTCTTGAGAAGTATGGTAGAGATTTAAGTTTTGAGGCAATAATTGAGTCCCATGTGTTAGGTAGAACTAGAGGAATTAGGGGACCTCTATAATTCCATATTGAACAACTTCTAGGAGGCTAATGGGCCATGGTTTACCTATTTCATCATTGTTACCTTCATTTTTATCTCCAATTTAGAAGCAATACTAGCTCTTGTTAATTAGCTCTAGAAAAGGCTCTGGCCATAGGCCTTTTGCTCATATAACTCTAGGTATTTCCTCTAAGAATGGATTTCCTAGGTGGGGAAATTTTACTTCAACAAGTTAATGAGATAGAGATCCTCATTAGAATTTCTATCCATATTTTGTCGTATGATTTTTGAAAAGTCTATCTTTTAAATCTAAGTTGTCATGTAGAGTCACTAGGTGAATTGTCTAGGTGCTTCTCTTCAAGTAAAAATACTATGACCTTCATGAGGATCACAGTCAAACTTTATCCAATATTAGCAATTCAAACATAGAAGTTCATCCCATTGGGTATGCTAGACAAACTATTTGTAGCACCCTAAAATTGGCGCAGTGAAATCTTAATAATTACATTCACTCTAATAAATAATTCAAATTCAAATTTTAACCTCCCAAACCGCTCGTTAACCGCCATGTAATCTATTTCCCCCTTTCTCGTGCCATTTTTAGAGGTTGTTTTGACCGTTTGACGATATCGTCGCCGATCAGACGATATCGCCCTAGATCTGACGATTTCGTCTGGGCTAGGACATCCAGACGATCTTGTCCCTAAATTGATTTTGCACAATTAACTTTTGTTCCAATGGGTCTTTAATCTGGGTAGAAGCATTTTTACGTCGTTAGAGACCCTCTCCCGTTGGATATCTCGCAAATAGGGATGATATCCAACCTCCTAACCTCCCTCCTAAGCCTATTTAATCCTAAGCCCTCCCCTTAGCACCCCCCTGGCTGATAATTCCTGTAACTCGACTTCACACACATTAAAACATCCCAAACTTCTATTTGCAATAGTCCTATACCAATTTTGTTGCAGGTACCTTAGTGTTTTTCAGTCGAAGCAAGCTTACATCGTCGCTGATGATCCTGTTCAAATCGGAGGCGATCTTGTTGAATCAGAGACAATTTTGTACCAATGCGAGACGATTTTGACTGCAGTCAACATTGAGGCAATCAGTGCCTTAAGTTTGCATTTCTTCATCCCTTTTTTTGTTGTTTTATGTTGTAATTAGCTAGTTTATTCAGTGTTTTATGCTATTCTACATTTTGGAGTTCACCCATCTATATCAAATGCATAATTAAGTCATAATTATTATTTAATTAGCATAATTCATTCATGTTTCTATTTTTAAGTTTCAGTTTGATATTGTTAGTGTCAATTTACACTGTTTCCCTATGCTAGCATTGTTGTATTTTTTGTGTTTTGCACCTATTTCTCTGTTTTGCAGGTCTCTGACAAATTCGTCTGACGAATTCATCAGATCTCAGACGATCTTGTATGATATCATATGATCCTATCAAATCAGAGGCGATCCTGATTGCTTCAAGAATCCGAATCTTCATCAGACATCCGGATCAGGTATTTTATTTTAATATTCCTTAATTTCTCTGTTTTCTGTCTTAATTCTATTTTCTGTATTCATTTAATCTGCATCTTCATATAGAATAGCTTAGACACATTTTGGCCAAACCTAGGACATGGATTTTTAAGGCTAAAACGAACACATAAAACACATTCCCAACCTAAGCGTGGAAACTGCCATTAAATGTTTCCTGGTGAACCCACCATTCGTCGACAAATCACCAATATACACCTCCCTCAAGATGCGGGAACTTCGTAAGGCCTCTCAGTCGAGGTACCACGCCATCCTTTTCACATCCCCCTTCTAGGCACGGATCCTATAGCCTGAAGGTAAGGGTGTGAAAATTTTGGAGCGATACATTTTGGTGAACCCGACGTGAATGCATTGTAAACCTTTTGAAAACAAAAACAAAAATAAAAATAAAACAACTAAAACATAGATGCATTTCAGATCATTTAAATTTAATATCATGTTTAGATGGTAGCTCCTAAGAAAATATTAGCAGTTACTATAAATGTAGAAAACCAATTGGCAGCCATAGAAATCAATTTTGTGCTTAGTGTGCCTGAAATAGATAGAAATCAACTCTTGTGGGACGAACTTGATAGAAGACTTAGTGTCATCTCATCTAGGTCAACAAAACTTAAACAAATCAAGAGGCTTATCCTAGATAGAATCCTGGATCCTCATCAACTTGTATTTTATCATGAACTTCAAAGATCCTGCCATAGATGGTTAGCTTATAGGAGAGCTCTTGTATCTTCATAATTGTTCACCTTCGAGGAATACCTCGAGAACGCAGCCATTGTACACTAGTTCTTAGGTCTTGTAGAAGACCAAGAGGTTGTTCTTACGGATAGGGGAAGATGGAATAGAGTTCCTCGACCTGTGTTATATCGAGAGCATTGCCACAAGCTTTACTTCTATCAACCAACATATGAGACAGATAATATCACTATAGCTCTTTTCATTAAATTTTTGAAGGAAAACTTTCAATTTGAGGAAGAACACTTCATGACTCCTGAAGAAGTCGAGCCCATTAATGATATTTATAAATTTTTTATAGAAAACTAGATTATTACTTTGAGTATTATTTCTTGCATTTATTGTGTTGTTTGTCTTTACAATATTATTCCAAAAAACAAAGAAAAACTAAAAACTAAAAAACATAAAAAAAAACCAAAAAAAATTCATTTTAAATATTGTAGTAGGTATATAATTAATATATACCTCTTAAGCTTGTTGCATATATATATATTTGCTGAAATCTAAAATTAGGCACAATGCCTAAACTTAGGAATGGTAAACAAACTGAAGGAGAAGAAGAAGATTGGTTAGGAGATAAAACTAGAGACCCAAATGTCCTTCCTAAAGATCCAATTTCGGAAGGAGAAACTCTAGATCACCCAGAAGATGACTTAGGTGAAGATAATGAACAAGAAGAAAGTGTTAAAGAGGATGGACCCTCATCCCCTAGAGTAGCTCCAGATGGAACTATTGCTTTTGACAACGTAGATCATTTTCGGAAGTTTCTCAATGATAACATTGATGCCCTTAATGTGGCAGTTCGTATTGATAAAGGGCAAATTAGTGACACTCAAGCAGCCATCGAACATACGTTTGATGTACGCACTAATCCCTTGTCTTTCATTGATCAAGAAAGTGATAAGGCTGGACCATCCAATACATATATGGTCACTATGATTCAAAATATGTCAAAGCAACAGGTTACCCAAACTCCTAAGGAACCTGTTAGTCAACCTAAAATCATTCCCACACAAAAGAAAACTTCCTTCACTACTTTACTTCATCAAACTATTGATCAATATGCTTCAAGTAAACAAAAACCTAAAACGAAGCCAAACACCAATTTTCAACAATCTGGAATACAGAATAATACAACTTCAAAATTCCTTCATAACACTTTTCCTACCAACAATTTACACAATAGCAACATAGCATCTAATCTTCATGTCCCTCCATCATATGCTCACAAAACCCATATCAATGCCCTACCGAACCAATATGGTGGGCAAACTAGTAATCTGGAAGCCATGGTGAAACAGTTAGCTTCACGTATGGACCAAATAGATCCTTATCATCCCTCGTACAATTATCGAGATATCTATAGTCAACCTTTGGATCCAATAGTTGTAGCTCAACCGTACCCTAAGCATTTTCCCATGCCCATCCTGCCTATATATAAAGGAATCGAAGATCCCATAGAGCATCTTCACATGTTTAGGATAGCATGTCATGATATATCACATGATGACTTGCTATTACTAAAAATGTTCCCGAAAAGTTTAGGTGGAATGGCATTATAGTGGTACTATCAATTGCCCACTCATTCTTTGAGAAATTTTGAAGAAACAGCTGAATCTTTTGTCCATCAATTTAGTGCCTACATCGAGAGGCATGTAACCATTAAATATTTATACAACTTAAAACAAGACAAGGATGAATGTTTTGCTGATTTCTTACCTATATGGAGGCAGTTGACAAGAAAAATGCACTTTGTGCTACCTTATAGGGAAATGTTGGACATTTTTATCAATAATTTACAAGAACAAATATCTTATGAGCTATCAACTGCTGCTTTAACTACCTTCGATCAGGCTATAGATTTATCTCGAAGAGTAGAAGATGCCCTCATCAGGAGAGGCCAACTTAGGAAGAAGGATGATGAGAAAACATCCATAAATCAATATAAAAACAAACAAGTTGTCGGTGACGGAGTCACTGACATCAAAAATGTTGCTAATATCAATGCAACGAAGACAACAAAAAAATTTATATTGAAACCTCTTGATAAGCTTCCTTGAGAATTTACTAGATTGAATCAACCATTATCAACTATTTTACCGTAATTACTCGAAAGAGGTTTGATCCAATTACCCACTATCCGGGAACCTGATCCAACTATACCTGGATACAGAGCTGACTTATACTGTGATTTCCATAGAGGACCTAGACACTCTACCAATGCTTGTAAAAGGTTGAAACATAAAATACAAGATCTGATTGATAATAATGAAATGGAGGTGCAAGCCTTCCAACCTAAATAAAATTCTCCTAATAATACTCAAAAGACCATTCCCCAAAATCAAAACAAAAATGCTAATCAATCGTTAGACATATTTCAACACCCTTTACCAAGACATGGTAAAGAGGTGGCCAATCAAATCAAACATCATAATGTTCCTCCTCCTACCCGATATGTAGGAACCATTAGCGGACAATTACCTGTTCAAGATCCTCAAATATTTGACACAACCTTATCCCTGGTTACGACCAGGCCCCTACATAATATTCCAACTCTTGATTCTAGTGATGTAGAATCAGATACTAAAAGTGAACTAGACATTACTTCAAACCAATCGAATAGTTCTAAAAATGAATTAGATCCTATTCAACCCATCATAGATGCTATGGTTCCAAAAGAACCATTTCCTAGAAGAGTTACTACTCGACCCTCTTCTAATCAATTCATCCCTAATGAACAAGCCATAAATGCTAGACTGAGACTAGTTCAACGTCCTCAATATAACATTGTAGGTACCATTGGAGTCGTTACCCAACAACAGGCTCAAAATTCTCAACAAGAACCAAATCAGAATGATGGATCAGCTCCATTTGTTTTGAAAAATCCCAATAAATGGAATCATGCTTCCCATGTTCAACCTAAACCCCCTTACAATATTAATGAGCAATTATCCAATACTATAGCCATAATTTCCCTTTTGGATTTGTTAAGATCCTCTCCCACCCATAGGGATGATTTGATGCTTACATTAAGCCAAATGATGGTACCTCAAAACATTCAACCTGAAGCTATGGCCAATACTATAATCACTCGAGAAGTTGATTGTATTGACTTTCGGGATAAAGATATCCCACAACACGATTTACATAAGGATAATCCCTTATATATTACTGCTCTAATTGGAGATGTAGCTGTCAAACGAGTCTTGATTGATAATGGCTCGTCTCTAAACATTTGCACTTTTGACTTCTACCAAATATTTGGCTTTAGAAGTGATGAAAAGAAGAAAATTGACATGATTATCAAAGCTTTTAATGACGAAACACAAGAAACATGTGGAGTTATTACTATCCCATTGCAATTTGTTCCTAGAACCCTAGAAACAATCGTGTTTATTGTACATTGCCCAGCATCGTACAATATACTTTTGGGTCACCCTTGGATCAATGCGATGCGAGCGGTCCCATCAACTTTACACCAATGTGTTAAATTTGAATTTAAAAAATAGTTGGTCACTATCCATGGTGACCCTAGAACCTTTGATATGTGTGCTTTGGTAGAACCCGTTGGAGTGCAATTTTGCCCTGCTCTGTCATCCACACATCCTAATTCTTATTTTTCATCTAAAACTGTGAAACACACACCCATAACTTCACCTATTTCCCCTCCATTAATTTCAACAATCTTCTAAACAAATCACTCTAGAACCTCAAAAAGATCTTCAATCTACAACCAATCCTTCATGTTCTATCCCTATAATTTTAAAACCTATAGACCCATCTATTAACACTTCCACATTATCAACATCTATCATCCCTTCCACATCTCAAGATATAGGGAATGATCCCTCTACATCTTATGCTCTTTCTGATGAATTTTTACCAGATTTATCGACAATCTTAATATCAAAAAAAACAAATGCTTTCATGCAAGATTCAATTCTTTTAAATAACTTGCCACCATCTCCTTGTACTTTGGGCCTCCCACAACCTATGGGAAGTACTTACCAATTCGGGAGTTGTGCCTTTATTTATAAAGGATATGACTGGGGAAGAATCCCTCGGAATATTAAAACTCATCATGAGGGACATGCTCTATGTTATTTTACCAATGAATATATTAAAGCTAAACCCATAATGCTTAAAATGGGATATAAAGGGAAAGGCTTGGGACCTTTCCAAAATGGCATGAAAGAACCTTTCAAGGTAGAACCGTGGCCTGCCCATTGTGGTGTGGGCCTATTTCCTAGTAAGAGTCAACCCTTTCCTTTTGCAGATGATGATCACCTCATATGTTATCAAGATTATTTGGATAGGCATGTTGATTTGCCTCTAAAAAATTAGTATTTTACATGTAACATGCTATCCATAGCTTACCCTAAAATGATTGCTGACCTCGATGAGGAGTTGGAAGGAGATATCTTCCACGATGTCTCCGTTGAAGAGATGTTACACAATGGATTTTATTTTGATGGTTCTATACCAACTAGAGCCCAGCTTGAGACCGCTAATCCTCAAGATGAATTATCCAAATTAACCTTACAAGAATTACAATAATTTGGCATTTCACCTGTCCCACCTAATTTTGAAAGAGATCTACACATGGAGGTAGAAAACGTCATTAAATTTAACATTGGAACTGAGGATAATCCTCACATAATCAATATTGGATCAGAATTAAGTCAAGAAAAACAAGAGCAATACATTGCATTCCTTAAAGAGTATGAAGATGTCTTCACTTGGACATATGAAGATATGCCAAGTCTAGACCCTTCTGTAGTCATGCATCATCTAGTGGTCCATCCGGATGCTAAACCTGTTAAACAAAAACTTAGAAAAATGCATCCCAAAGTGGCTCTACTAGTCAAAGGGGAGTTAGAAAAACTCCTGAATGTTGTTTTTATACAAGCTATTGATTATGATGAATGGATATCAAATGTAGTTCCAGTCACCAAGAAATAAGCTACCAAAGTTAGGGTTTGTACAGATTTTAGAGATATTAACGCTGCATGCCCTAAAGATGATTTTCCTCTTCCAAACATGGATCAAATCATTGACTTTACTGTTGGGAGTGGGATGATGTCCTTAATGGATGGATTCTTCGATTATAATCATATCAGGATAGCGCCTGAAGATCAGGCTAAAATAACCTTTATTACCCCCTGGGGTACCTTTTGTTGGAAAGTGATGCCATTTGGCTTAAAGAACGCAGGTGCAACCTATCAAACAGCTATCACTTATATTTTTCATGATATGATGCATGCTATCCTACATGATTATGTAGATGATATTATAGCTCGCTCTATTAATGAAGACAATCATTTAAATGATTTGAGAAAAGTTTTTAATCGATTACGAGAATATCCTATTCGATTAAATCCAACCAAATGCATATTCGAAGTTAAGTCCGATAAACTATTAGGGGTTTTAGTTTCTTTACGTGGTATCAAAATCGACCCTCTCAAGATTGCGGCTATCACTGATATGCCTGCACCTACTAATATATCTAAGTTACGAAGTTTACAAGGTAAGCTTCAAGCCATCCGTCGCTTCATCGATAAGCTGGTGGAAAAAACTGGTCCCTTTCTTAAGCTTCTTAAGAAGGATGTCCCTTTTAATTGGGATGACAAATGTAGAGAAGCTTTTGAACTTCTCAAACAATACCTCCTTAATCCACCTATGCTTTCACCACCTAGACTTGATCGCCCATTTCTCCTATATATTTTAGCTTCAGATTTTGCCTTAGGAGCTATGTTAGCTCAGCTTGATGATGAAAAGAGAGAACGTGCTAATTATTACATTAGTCGAACCTTCATTAGTTATGAAACCCGCTATACAGCATTAGAGAAACTATGTCTAGCAGTCGTGTTTGCTATGCAAAAATTATGCCATTATATGCTTAGTCAAAAAACTTATGTCATTGCTAAATACGATCCCTTAAGGTATCTCATGAGTCGACCTTATTTATCGGGTCGCCCAGCCAAGTGGGTTCTTGCTCTAAGTGAGTATGATCTCACATTCATAGGATAGAAGTCTGTTAAGGGTCAAATCATAGCAGATCAATTAGTCGTTGCACCCTTAGAGTCTACCCATCCCCTCATCATTGAGTTTCCTGATGAATGCCTTCAATTAGAGGCAGACCATATTGAGCAATGGTCCTTATACTTTTATGGAGCCCGATGCATGAGTGGGGTTGGTGCGGGTATTATTTTAATATCCCTGTAAAAACATCTTATTCCTCTGTCCTTCAAATTAACATTTGCTTGCACCAACAATACTGCTGAATATGAAGCTCTAATCCTTGGATTACAAGCTGCATTGGCGCTAAAAATTAAACATATGTTAGTTTTTGGTGATTATCAACTGGTTATAAACCAAATTAATGAAGTTTATCAGACCAGAGATGATAAAATGCGCCCATAGAAAGCCTATGTCTTACAATTAATGTCTTTATTTGATCAAGTTACCTTGGAAGCTATTCCTTGAACTTGCAACCGTGCAGCTGATGCTATGGCCGCAGCTGCATCTCTCCTCCCCTTGGAGTTAGATGACGAATATGCTACTATCATTATTCATCTACTCCAAGAACCCGCTTCAAATAAGTCATGCTTAGAACATTTGGATGTGTTTCTAATCAACGAAACTACTCCTGAACCTTGGTATACATATATATTTGATTTTCTCCAAAATGGGACTTTCCCTGCCAATTCTAATAGAAACTAGCATCGGTTATTACGTAGACAAGCAAGTCGATTTGTAATAATTGGCAATACTTTATATAGGAGATATTTTGAAGGTATCCTATTAAGATGTTTGAATTTAGAAGAATCCAAATCAGCTTTGAGTGAAGCCCACGATGGATCTTGTGGAGGACACTTCAGTGGTAGTGTCATTGCTAAAAAGCTCCTTCGGATACTTTTGGCCTACCATGGAAAAGGATGCACATGATTATGTGCGCCATTGTGACAAGTGCCGGAAACATGCCGACCTTGTCCATG